>JANTBZ010000005.1:257737-303554 GCA_024741255.1 Exechia fusca
GCCTGTGGCTGTGAGTATGTTCTACGAAGGACGTCTCCGTTCATATAACGAATAACTATGATTTTTTTTGCACAATTTGAAAGATACGGTCTCTAAACCAAACACGAAATACGAAAATTGTGTATGAAAACAAATATATTATTCCACTCTCAATACAAAATATTCGAATTTCGAGATTGGTTGGCCACATCTTCTCATTGAAGTGACTTAGAACAGTATAAGTATACTCAATCGAAAAATAATAAATAATAATCCCTTTCGTTAAAAAATATAAATTATTGTGTGTTCAGTTCGTTAGGCAATTTTTCCATATATATATAGACAAATCGGCCTTCTCTGGGCGCGCTTAACCTAAGGGTAAGACTTTTCTTCAACGATTTTTACACGTAAAAGAAGCACGATTTCGTGAAGGTTTCAATTTAATGAGTTAGGGTAGTTAGTAATTCCAATGTTGCATGGAATGCTTTTTAAATCGTTGTCATCGCAATACTTCTTCACATTCAATTTAATATTTATCCGGTGCATGATCCGAATATATATTAATAACAATTCGGTTAAAAACAAATCATCCCGATTATGCAGCAATCAATTTCAAATTACAAGTACAAACTGAGAATTCATAATTCACCTTTCAGTCTTGCTCTTATTCGAACGTGCAATCCGATTCGATCTCAATGTAAATACACCCCTCTGCATTCTCTTCACTTAAATGGCAATGTATACATTTATTTAAATATTAGGTTTATATACAAAATATGTCTTACGCATGTAAACTGTAATTGTGTGTGCATCGACGCGACGTCCCAACGACGCTCGCACGAAACATTCACACACACAAAATCTCACACACGCACACTGGTTCACTGGACTTGAGTGTGTAAGTATATGTATAGTTTATGTGTGTGTTGGGTGCGTGTATGTGTGTGTGTTTGCTTGAATGAATGTGGGCGTTGGTGGTGTGACTGCGCGAGTGTAAAAGCTGCTCGGGAAAACGCGTGGAGGGGTGGAAAATTATGTGGGACACACAACACACAAACACCGATGTGTTTTCACGCGGCTGAGTTCTCTTGTTGCGCCACTCATTACTGGAGATAAGGTGGTGCCTGTGTGTGTGTGTGAGTATGTGTGCGCGTATGCATGTGTGTGTATTGATGGTTGTCGCATTTTCGGTTGGGGGGGAAAGTGGGCGACCCGTAAAAATTCGGTGTATGAGTTGTGTTTGGTTTCGACGGTTCTGCGCACCTAATATAAGTTCAACTACATGTCCGCGTGTTCGTATGTGTGTAATATTATGTATGCGCATGGGTGGATAGAGTGCTTGTTGTGGGTATAAATATTTGTATACAAAGACGATGTTGTTGTGGTGTGTCGAAACTGATAATTGTGATAAAATATGGTCTCTCTATTAGATGCGTAAAATGCGTGTCGCGCGTTTCGTGCGTAATTTATCCACCTATTCCACTCACACACGTCTCGTTCGTGTTATCAAGTGTATGTAATATATGTGTTGTGTATATAGATTATCATGTATATAATATGTATGTCATAGTATATATAGAAAGATTTGTTTTGGTTTTAATCTAAATTCATATTTATATCATAATATAGTTTTTACTTTTAGTACGTTCGTGTGAGTGTGTGTATTATTATGTGAGAGGAAACGCACACTCAAACGAATTTCTGCTGTGTATGTGTGTGTGTTGGGGGTATTTGTGTTGTCGATTGTAGTGTGTGTTCGTGTGTGCGATCAGCGAGCGCTGGCGAGAGATAAAATCATTGTTTCGCAAAGTATATGTATGTTCGTGTGTGCGTGTGCGCATCATCATGACTTAAATTATGCTTACACTCAAAGTTCATATATACTTTCGGGATGATGAGTCAGACTTGTCGGGGGGTTGGTTGTTGGTTTCGGTTACATATTTATATGCGCCTATATGATTGAAAATGCGGCTTGTGCGGAGTGCGTCTTGTGTTCGTGGAATCGTCGGTTTGAGAGGGCGGTTTAGTTGCAATATTTGTGTCTGTGAGTTTGTGTGTGTTCGGTCTGTAAAGTTGTAGAGAAATTGTTTCGATCGGCTTATCATCGTCGTCATCGTTTTTTTGTGTTTATTGTTAGCAATAACATGTTTATTATATAAATACTTTAAACTTAACTAATACTAAAGGTGGTCGCATGTCTATGTGCGGTCTGTCTTGTCGGTTTGTCTTCGTGTGTGTGTCTGTGTGGGTTTACTAAATATTGGTCAATCGTGTAGCATGTGTGAAAGGAATCTTGTAGCTGCGGAGCCAACAACACATATAATATTATAGTAGACATCTCTCACACTCGCTCGCTCGCCAATGCTGGCGCGTCTTCGTCGTTATCGTTATTGCTCATTCATCAGGTCGGGGTAATGTTCAACTCACACGAACCCCATTCGTCTCTCTAAGCGCGCGCTTGCTGGTGGTCTCAACCTTTTCTTCTGCTTCTGTGTCATTGCCTTCGTGTCTTCGTGTCTAGGAATTATGTAGGCGTGCAGCACATCAGCATCAAATCATCGCGGGAAACCAAACACTCCATTTACACACACATCTAATGTAGCGATCACCACTTACATCAAATATAGTTACACCAAAACACATACAAACATATAGATAAACAAAACATGCTGGTCAGAGAGTGTGCGTGTGTGTGTTTGTGTGTCTGACTATTCAGTGTTGATGTGACCGCATTTTCTTTCTCACTGGGTGCGCGTGTAGCTAACATCATTATTACCATCTTCATTGTTTGCGCATCATCACCAGCTGCATTATGTCTATAACTTTGGTTATTCGTCCTCCTCCTCCTCGCCCTCCGGCTCCTCCTCCTCTTCGGTTAGCCGAACGGGCTCTCGGTTACGCGGCAACCGGATTACGCAAAATTTGTGCGTGTACTGTGTGCTACTGTGTATGTGTGTGTGTGTGTGTTGGGTTTCGTGTAAGAAGATTGTCGGGTTCGATTATGTTTCGTAAATGTTTTGTAAAAGTGTTTGTTGCTTTGGCCCACTTTGCGCCCACGAGAGCTGCTGTATGCAGTTCGCAATTTTCTCGGTGCACATGAAACTTTACACTTCTCAAGTGGCGGCGCGCGCCCGCTGCACGGAAACCCACAGACGCTCGCAATAACGCAATATCTGGGCTAATGCAATTCGGAGCGCACTCCGTCAAGTTATGCACAACAAGTGTTTGTGCGTGCGTGCGCTGGTGGATTGGAGGATTGGTGTGCGTAACGAAGTAACGACCGGGGATGGTGGTTGTGGGTATTGTAATAAATATACGTATGATACATGCTCTTTGCATACATCAGGCATGCTAGTTGCAACTGAACTTCTGGCTGAAATGTATACTGTATATTGTAAATAAAAGTTTTTCCGAAATCGTACATTTTTGTATTGTCAAAAGAACGTCCTTTGGTTGTAAAATGAAATGCGCATCGTGTGTGTGTGTGTGTGAGTGTCGAGTGCTGCATAGTTTCATAGTGTGTGTGGTGTGTAGATGTTCGAGGTGGTCGTCATATTGTTACCAGTTAGTTATTATACTTATTTGCGTATAGATAAGATTCGATTTTATGTTGCGGTCTGTTGTGAGCAGAACGAGAGAGTGTCTGTGTGAGATAAGTACAAATGCTAAAAACTGCGTATGTGATGTTGTTGGAGACTTTCGTGCCTATTCACTAGAGCACCATTCTGTGCGTGCCCAGTCGCTTGCAGGAACTAATTAATGATTTTATTTTTAGAGTGTGATGATTGATCCGTTCTTGGATATATGGTAACAATATAGTAAAGATTCAATATATTGTAACGACCTAGTCAGCTAAATTATACATAAACTGTCCTCTTGAATTAAACAAAGTGCAAGCTTAGCAAACCAGCAAGATGCAAGCTGTTGAATTGAAGAATACAACCTTTTGTACAATCTAGCTATTTGGGTCATCACAATATTGTGATTCTGTACCAGCTTGTTTACATTTCGTGAATCAGGAGCAATGTTATTACTTTCTGCGATGCTGTCGACTGCCTGTTGTGTATGAGAGTATGTGTGTGTGTCTGTTTTAGCTGCTTGCATTTGGGGGTGTGGTGTACGATTTCTAGCTATTGCATTTAGTTGCATTTTATCCCGTACTTGATTGTGAATGGTACGCCTATATTTACGCGTATCTACTTGGACAAACTATCATAATCATGTGATGGGGTTTGTGTTCGTGTGTTGTGTCCGCGTGTGCTTATCTGCTTACAAAACTACACTCCTCAACCATCATCATCTCTGCTCTTATTCCCCTTAATCCTGCACCTCCCGATACGGCACCTCCGACGTGATCGTGAAACCCTCAAAGTAGTGATTCAAAAACTCGAACGTCGGCCGTTTCTCCGGTATCGCGTCCCAGCACTGCAGCATCAGATGATAAATGTCATCCGGCAAACTGTGATTGGTCGGCTTCGGCATGCGATAGCCGCGCTCGATCTGCTCGATCACCTCCCGGCTGTGCATTCCCGGATACGGCACCTGGCCGTACGTGAACAGCTCCATCAGCATAATGCCGTACGACCACACGTCCGACTTGATCGAGAACTTGCCGTAGATAATGGCCTCCGGCGCCGTCCACTTCACCGGGAACCGCGAGCCCTGCTTCGGGCAGTACTCATCGTCTGCGATCACACGCGCCAGCCCAAAGTCGCAGATCTTCGCGATATTATTCTCGCCAATCAGAACATTTCTCGCCGCGAGATCGCGATGGATCAGCTGCTTCGACTCTAGATACTCCATGCCGCTGGCGATCTGCGCCGCAATGTAGATCAGATCCTCGAACTGCAGGAACTTGCCGTCGCCCTCGCGCAAAAAGTCCAGCAGACTGCCTTTGGACATGTACTCCTGGACGATGTAGATCGGCTCCTCAGTGGAGCAGACGGCGTACAGGGCAACCAGTCGATTGTGCCGGAACTTCTTCATGATGGCCGCCTCCTGGAGGAAGGCCTGCGTGGACATGGTTCCCTCGCGCAGCGTTTTGACCGCCACATCGATGCTGTTGCGCCACTTGCCGTAGAACACCTCGCCGAAGTTGCCGCGGCCGAGCTTGCGGACCAGCTGGATTTCGGCGCGCGGAATTTCCCACTTGTCGCGCAGCTCGGGGCCGAGGTCCCACATCTGGGGCTGGGGTTTGGAGCAGGGACGCGAGAGGATGTGGCAGAGGCCGAGGGCGTTTTCTGCGAGAGCGAAAAGAATCATTAGTGGGATTGCAATATTTAGAAAGGTTCCAATCAACTCACTGCTGTAGGCCAAGACGAGCGCCTGCAGTGACGGGAACGTCTGGTTCGTTGCGATGTAGTAGCCGCCGTTGTCCAGCGGCTTGATCTTGTAGTGCTTGACGTGGTAGCCGCGGCCGTCCTCCCAGTCTTTGACCGATAGCGAGAAGCCGTTCGGATTGTGCTCCGAGGGTCGGACGAGGAAGGTGCCGCGGGGATTCTCTTCGGCCAGCAGCAGTTTGTCGGCCTCTTTGCGGGAGACATCGTCGAAGAACCAGCTGGAAGGGAAAGGGAAGCGTGAATTAGGACTTATTCGTTTGGAATAAGTTAAACTCGCGGTTTTTCGAGAACCCTTCAGCTGAACATGTTTTGATAAAAAACATACGAATGGAAAAATTCCTTAAATTTCAGACACGGATACGGAAAACCCATCAACGTATTTGAAAGTCTACAGGCTTCTGTTCTGAATCGAATGACGAGAGTGTCGCTACATCGAAAATCCCCACACTTACTCTTCGCTGTTGACGCTACGCTCCTCCGCCACAAAGTTCCACGGAATCAGTCCCTCGTGCCGTGTCGTGATGTGAACTACTCTCCACCAATCGTTCTCGGTGTCGTCCAGCACCTCCATTCGATCGCCCTTGACGAAACTGACATCGGTTTCCTCGCGGGCGGTATAATTGTAGAGAGCGACGACGATGCGACGCTTGTTGTGCAGTCCGGGAAGGCCTACTGAAGGAATTCGAAAATTACTATTGTTACCCAACGGAACAAGGTACAACTTGATCGAACTTCGATTGGCATCACACCTTGTCCAATGACAATGCGCTGGACCTGGACCTTCCGATAGTCTTCTGAAACATCTTCTCTCATCTTTCTAACCCCAATCAATCCTCCCCAACTTACGTGGATTCGTCCGCGGCCGAATAATATCGACGCCTCCCTTGCCCTTCAGCCCCAAACCACCGCGGTTCGGATCGGGTGTGTAGCGCGAGTCCAGCGAGCCGCCATTGTTGTGCTTCTGGCCGGACATGTTCGATGTGAAGCTCGACTCGTTCTTCTTGTAGCCGGTCGGATACGAGAGCGGCAGATCCGGCTCCTGACGCTTGCTGCAGCAGCGGTTGCCCATTTTGGCGGCGGCGGCGGCGGCGTGTGCGCGGCGCTCGTTTTTGTGGCGGATGTGGAATCGGGCGTCGCGCGGAAGCGGGCGGTCAACGTGAGACTGGCAACGTTGACGGCTCGCAGCGCACGCTGGTCAATCTCAATCGGCTGTTCGCTGTCGCTGTTGGGCTGATGATGTTTGGGCGATGTGCGTGGAAAGCGGAGGCAGCGCAACGTGGTGGGACGGATGCGATTCGGACAGTGGTCATTAATACACAGTCAGTCAGATGCCAGACCAGGACCAGACCAGACGTCAGGATGATGATAACGCTGATGATGTTGCTGTTGTTGGCGTCTAATTATAGAGTTTTCCTCGGCGATTTTCCGCAACCGCACGCACTCGCTGGTTCATTAATCAATTAATTCTGCATTGCATCCCGGAGCGGTGTTTGTGTGTGTTTTTCAGTTGGATGGATGGATGGATGGATGTTCGCTGCTCGCTTGCGGCGACGAAGTTGCGTTGATGCTTCGCGAATCGTGTTCGCGACACGTGGAATGCGTGTATATTTCACCTAGAACGAGACGAGGAGAGAACACCATTAGGGTCGTTTCGAAGCTGTTGAAGATGCCATTTAAGTTGATTAGGTTGCGCGAGTGTGCGCTCGACGACGAGCCGACATCGTTCGTTACCGTTTTCACACACTGTCGTGTTGACTGGTTAATACACAGTGGGGGCAAATAACAAAAATAAACTCTGCCAGCATATGTATGCAACTAATTCGCATATGTGACATCGTCGCAATCATGAACACTCACTCTCGAGAGCTGGAGTTGCCTAAACTCGAATTATGTATTTACGTTTCCTATTGTCCTTGCCTCACCCCAAACAACCGAACACACGCTCGGTGTGTTTGGGTGGAGAATTCACAAACACAGTCGCATCATGTGAACTGCTAACGACATTAAATTCCGGCACACTGAACTCTGGGCACTGGCGTTTATTTTTAGTAAACATTGAGCCACGTTTGTCATCCTTTTGTATGTGTACGAGAGCTTGCAAAACGGTGGCAGAACCAACACAGCATCTTCGCAACTATGCAACGCCAAGTTTGGTGAATGTAAGCGTATGCGTGTGTGTATGTCAGTGTAAATGGCACTATGTAAAGCACGTCTGGGTGGTTGCTCAGACACACGCACTCATGCTCTTGAGCAGCTTCAAAAGCGGTAATTAAGACGAGAGAAGGGCGCGCGCGCGCGACGGAATGGAAATGTGCGACAGCAGCACTAGTGACGAATTTTGCGAACATACACACACACGCACGTGCACCACTCGACTTTGACTTTGCATCCGAATATAATGTAATATGTGGGGAGTTTGGTATTATATGCTGACAAAGTGAAGAGTGCGCACATTTTGGTGCACGAATGCGTGCCTTTCGCACGTCTGATGGTTGTGTTTATCAAACATTAAAGTCTTTCACACACACTCATCATCACACACACAAGCGAAACGACCACGCTCCGGCAAACTTGCCGCCTCTCACAAGTGTTGTTGTCGTAATTAATTCAGTGTGCGTGCGTGCGTGTCAACTCTGTAAATATGAGCCATACTGGCTGCAGCACGACATGTTACGTCGTTCGCATGCATACCAGAGTCGGGCTTTCGGTGCGGGTAATTGGCGTCGACCGAAAGCGTTTTCGGACCAATTATGCGTATCATATGAATATGCTGTGAGTTGACCCAGTTGATAATAGCAATTAAAATGAATTGCGTGCATGAAAACATTCGCCGGTACTTTTTATGTGTCAATCATCGTCGGTGTCGACAATGCGACGGATCGTCATCATCCCAGCACAAATGCTGCAGATTATTCGAGTGATCCTAAGTAATAAACTCTACGACGACGCACTACTTATCACCAGGGCTTATATTAAAACTCCCAGCTGGCAGAGCAGCTCAGATGAATTAAGCACTCGTTGAGCAGTGCTGGATTCGCGCCCGCAGCTTGCAGCGTCGTCGCATAAGTTTCCCGAGACGAGACGCACCTCTTGCGCGCTTGGCGCACGAACTTTGCGCTCCACGCAAGCCCTGCGTCCGGACATTAGAGCGAAGCATGGGCCCAGGTCTTTAGACCGCCACTCGCCGTCACTCCACCACTTGTCCGCACATCCAGCCTCATGATTATATTACTTATAGCTAGAAGTGGCATTCGCTGTACACCCATAATATGCGAGTATGCGTGCCGTAACTCGCACTCATCGTCCGACGTCGTCGTCCTCCGTAAAGCACCAAAGATTAACCACGTTATATGTATATGTTGCAACAACTGCACCAAGCGACCGAGCACACGTAGACGATTTACGGGCCCGCAGGCAGCGGCGACGGCGACGACGACGCTCGGCAGACGCCGAACGGCACTGCGAGCTGAAATCCCGCAAAACTTATGTTCTGCGTTGTCGCTTTCGTCGTCGTCGTCGCCGTCATCATACAACTTACACACGTAGTAAACACATACACACACACTCAAACCGCCACTGCCACTGCCCGTAATAATGTATATCTAATCAGAGTTCTCGAGCATATGAGCGTGCGTGCCTGCGTAGCCTGGCCTGGCCGTCACGGACAGCCGCGCAGACCAGAAATCTGGTTTCGCAATTATATTCACCCGCGACGCGAACTTGTTCTCGTCGAGCACGTCGAGCAGCTATGCGCAGACGCGCACACGTGCACACAGAAACGTACGCTGCAATCGAATCGATGCGCAGACGACGACGACGACGACGACGAGAACCTTGCGACGTTTGCGCGCGATGCCCGTGAATTCGTATCTAGTCTGGCCATCGCACCAGCACCAGCAGCACCAGCCAGACCGCAAGTGTTGATAGCGTGTGCTGCTGCTGCTGCTGCGCCACGCTAGTGTTAATGCGATGCGATGATGATGCGTGTGACTCCGTCGACCGTCCAACCAAGCATCGGAACGGAGACCAAGCGATCGACCGACCGTCCGGAGGTGAATGACACCTCGCGCGTAGACGCGTAGTCATGGTACGTGTAATGCTCGCTTTGAACGCGTGCACGTCATGCGCGCGCTAAGCTCACCAACTAATGTGATCCGATTTGATTGCACACAAACCAACCGACCGACCAACCAGCGACTCGACAAAGCGACGCTAACAAATCACGCTCGCGCAGAACGAACGTCAAGCGCGCGGTCGGTCGTCGCAAGGCGATAAACAACATAATCACGCCGGTTTGATTTTGATCAGAGTTGTAATGTCAATGCGACGATTAATCCGATGGCGAATTGAAGCTTTTTAGGGGTACGCTATAAGATAAATTGCACACTGACGACCCCACCCATTGACAATGTAACGGACAACACCCCAGTGAAGGCGTTGCAGTCGCCGTGCAATCACTAGAAACTTTCGTCGCACCTCGAGACGCAAGGAAACGAGGTGGTAAATGTGCGCAGACAGACGACGACGACGACGACCGCCACCGTCGACGACGAGGCACCATCTCCGTCGTGTGCTGCTCAAATTTGCACTGGAATTGTCACCCGTCTTGTTCTCGCAGACATGTAAGAACTGTGGAACATAGATTCGGTGTATAGTTGGAACGTAAGTCGTTGCGCAGGGCAACGTCTGCGAATTTAATTATACCGAAAGCGTATTACTTAATTCCGTCGTGAGAGTGCATCGTTCTCACCCGTTGTCGGTTTCCGTCCAGTCGCCGGGTCTGGATTGCGCAAAACCGCTGGTGTTCGCGAGAGTATATACCTACAGTGGACCAGAAAGGGCTGAGCGAAAGTTTGAGAAATCGGCCCCCATGCTGCTCGGCTCTCGTAGCTTTGCGAATATTCGGCTCAGCATAATTGGATATTGGATAATTTGGCTAACCCGAGCAGAAGAAAGGTTTCCAGGCTAGATGGTTGCATAGATTTTTGTGTAATTAATATGTATGCCGAAAATACTATTTTTAGTGACTAGTTCTCGGAAAAGTTCAACCAACGAAACACTGATGTTGTTCCGAGGTTGTAAACGGATTGTAAACGGATTGCTCATCGATTTTGTTGGAAGCAAAACATGTCAGCGCCACACACGTAAAGTCAGAATTGATGTTTATTTTCCAGATAGACCTTGAATTGATAGAATAAAATTCAGCGTAGTATATAGAAACATCGCCTATCAACCCGAAATACGTCAATCCAAACCGTGGTTTGTACAAGTCATTCGCATATAGGGCACTACAATATTCCCGGGTGTTTAACATTTTATTCGGCTCGCGTATATTGTTAGATATACTTTGATTCACGTGGTTTTCGTTTTTCCGTCTCGTCCTCTGGCTCTGCTCTGGGGTATGTGTGCGCACACACGTCACACGAATAAGTGATGACATGCCACGCGTGCCGCTACGGATATGCTCGAAAAATGGGAATCAATGCAATTTCGCCGCAGCCGTTGGGAGGGAGGGTGATATTCATGTGGACGTGGATGTGACACGTGCCGTCTGCCATTATCGATAAGTGCTTGAATCAGCATTGATCAACGAGACACTTTTTGCATTCGCCGTGAACGCGAACAAGAGCAAGAGTAAGTGTCAACCTCTCGGATGCGCTTCCTCATGCGGTGCAATAAAATTCAATGATTTATTCCGAGCGCATGCCAGCGATATCTGGCACCGGATTGATAGCAGTGCAAGTGTAGTCGTAGTTTGTTCTGTCGTGCAACGCATGCGCAATTGAATATTCGTTTGTGAATTTTGTTCAAACATTTCGCGTGCCACAATTCGAGTGCCAACCGCAACAAAACCACCCACATAATCAGCTTTGTAATGCTGCACATTCAATTGACAGACCAACTTGGCACCCAAACAATATTATAGCGAGCGGTCGGTGTAATGCACTTTTTATGTGCCAGCTTAGCGTAACCGCGCTAACCACACACACACACGCACACTCGCATTATTCCTGCGATCCGGCGGAGAAAGAAACCGTTCGCATTTATTTCCACTATTTAACACCGGACCCCAACCAACCGGCTAAGGGCTCAGAGGAGCGACAGATATTTATTTATGGATTCGTCGCGCAGCTGAGCGTATTACAGTATCATTTGTACCAGAATAAATACCGTCGCGTGCGCGCACGTGTTCGCTAAGACCCACTCAGCCGTCCTGCTTGCTGCCATGCCATTCCACCTCCCACAAAGCGACACCGACATCGCCGACGACGACAACGACCGCGATGGACCGAAGCGATTGGAAAGCCAACACGAAGCTAAGCAGTTACTAAATTGCATTCGATACTGTGTGAGCTATGCACTGCTGGTACGTTATGCGCCCAGTATTCCGGCTAATGTACGGTGTGGAATTGGCCCGAACCAATTAGACCATTTACTCTCGGCGCTCGGCCGTCGTTCTTTCGACCCAGCGGCCAACGAACGACCGGCAGGCTTGCATGTTGGCCGTACATTGTTTAGTGCCGCACACAGTTCACATTCACTGACCGTGTAAATATTGTATAGTAGACATGAAGTGAGCTCGTCGACGGCCGAGTGAGTGTGTGTGTGTGTGTGCGGTATGCGTGTAACAACTACATAAAATCCATTTTATATAAACGCGACCGGACCGGCTTGCCGTTCGGGCTCGGGAATGTGCGCGCACCGGCGTGGCAAACAATGTGCAAATTGCTTTAGCAAACCCGCAGCCCAGCGACCAGCGACCAACGACGACGTCAATTCGTAGATTGGAGAGGGAGAGTGAGAGAGTGGCGGGCAACGTTACAGTGTCAGCTAGCCCAGCCTGATATTGCTATTTATAATCCTAAAGGTATCACATATTATGCTCGCTATCCATGTGTCCGAAAAGCGCACATGAACATATGAACAGGCACGTTGCGCGAAGCAACACGCACGACCGTGCATACAGTGTAGGGGAGGACGGGCGAAATTGCGCACGTTTATGACGTATATTTTAGTAGCAACATATCATTATCCGTAATGCGCAACGAAGTAAAACTATATTGTAAAATGCGTTATTGTTTTCAAAATGATTCAACCAAAAGAAAATTTCAAGATATAATTCGAATGTTAAATTTCAACGCTTGACGCACATATGCGCAAGTTCGCACCCATTCTCCTCAATATAACCCATCATCATAGTGGAGTATATCGGGAACATAAACACCGGCTCACAACGAACGCTTCGCGCGCAGGTACATCAGAATGTGCAGCGTGTTCAATGACCGCACGCTCGTCTGCATTACGTGTCAAACGACGTGCGACATGAACGTCGCATTGCCGACATACCCAGGCAGCTGCTGGCGGCTGCCGAAACAGCATCGACAGAAAGCCGACAGGCAACGAGCAATGCGCTCACAGCTCTCCATCGGCTTGCCAATTTGTGATTTGCCGTGAACCGGGGAGTACAAAGACCGATGTGCACTGCAGACAATTATTCAATTCGAAGCGGATAATGTTTGATCACTGTCTGGGTACCACATTACACTTGTCTGCGTCGTCGTCATCGTCCTCGCTGGCGGAGGCGACGAGGCAACGGCTGTGTCGGGTCGCGCCGGAAGTATGAGGCAATCATCGGAATGCCGAGAGCAGCGGCGGCGGCGGCGGCTCACCCCAACTAGAGGGCTTGAAGTTTGCTCGTGCGAAATGGTGTGCTTTTACTTTCAACGCGAACATTCCCTGGGTGTAATATAGGGTGGAAGTGTGCGCAACGGACGGATGGAATGGGCCCGACAGACTGCAAAGGTTGCTGATAAGTACACTAACTCACTCCGCTTGTTCATATTTCGAAACATGTGTGTGTGTGCGACGCAAGTTGGATGGTTGGTGTGTGCATGTGTGTACAGTGTACAATGTACACTGCTGGCTGGGCGAGCATGGTTAAATATAAAAGCGGTTCATCTCGGCTCGCTTGCATGCGAGAGCATATCTCACCAGAAACACTTTCCCATGACAAGATCAACATATAACTGATGATGTACACATACAACATAACATGTAATGTTTGCATGCATGTAATAGCTGTGTGCGCACAACAAACGCGCCCAAACGCACACATGTATTTATGTACCAGGTTGAGCATAATGTATGTTAACATCATTATTGCATGATTGAGAGATGTTTGATCAAATTGTCCCCATAATTTTGATGTCACAAGTCGTTTTCGGAGGAACTAGTAATTCGTAGTTTGAAATGTGTAATTTAATACTTATTTTAAGTTGGTCAGTTAGGATAAGGATTAGTTAGGATTAGGTTTTGAGGCTTGTGTTAATTGAATTAATTCTTCCGATGATGTCGTCTTTATAGCAAACCCGAAGCTCCCATACGCATACACCTGGTATACGCCAGCAACATATGCGAGTTCAACGTGGCCCGGCAACGAAGCGGACACAGACATGTGCGTTTTGTTATGCTGAATCTACTATGCGTGTGTGCAGACCCAAGTAATTTCCGACAAAATGCGCGGCAGGAAATGGTGAACGCAGTGCACTGCGCTTGCCTACGACGATGACGACGACGACGACACGACGGGCATAATTTATCGATTTCGTGCATGTGAAAAGGACAGACACACGTCAGCCAACACGCCACAGCGGTGCACGATGCGAGATATGGATTTTAATTTACATTTTTAACTCGATACAGCGCCTCATATGTGAGTGGGTACTCGGCGTATGCACATACTTCTGTAATTCATCGAATATGATTTATACACCACACCGGATTATGGGTAGCATCTGCCAGCCGATTTGCCGACACTTGGCCCCGAGGATATTGGCTACGTGTCTGCGCATGTGCACGGCATGTGCATGGCCAAATACGATTCTGTCGATATGCAAAATTCAATTCGAAGAAACGCTATCCTATCCACACACACACACGCAGACACACACGGAGGGGTCGTGTGCATATACAATCACAACTCCATCGATCCGCTTCGAAGTTCGAAGCAGTGCAGAGGGTTGTTGTGGCAATTCCAACGAAATGCAATCAACCAGCGGACCGTGTGTACATTTGATTACGAGCTCCGCTCGGTGTGCGTAAGCGTGTCGGTTATTGCGCGAATTTATGCGATTTTTCGACGTCACCGTCGTCTTCGCCCGGCGAAATGCCGGTCCGTGCCTCCGAGGGACCCCCGCCAGTCCGACGACGACACCGCACCGCATTTAACTAGACATGCCGGATGATGATGGGAATTGAGTTTAATTTCGGCACGCCGCTCAGCGGACAAAAACATTCTAATGGTTGAGTTTCGGCGCAGCGGTCTGCACTGGGTGCGCCACTTTTCAGCACCCCTCGCAGTAACACATCACAGCCATTTTGATGCAATTGCGTGCGTGCGTGTGGGTGTGTGTGTGTGTGTGGTTCGTGTGTGTGTGCTGGTGCTGGCACGAGGTAAATAATTAATTAGTTCATCCGATTCGATTACCAGCAGTTACTAGGAAGTTATACAAGTTCCTGTCAGAAGTGTTACGATTTTATGTCTACCCTGTCGAGAAGCCTCAACACGAACAACAAACTAGCAACTCTGTGCACGCGCGCCAATCCAATTAACCCGAAATCTAACATCAACAGCACGAGATGCCTTCCTAATTTCTAATTCTATACCTTTCTCTCGACGGATAGTGTATAGAATTAATATGTAGTCAACGCTCTGGCGCATAACGCCACTACGTTTTGGGCGAGCGCCACAAAACCAAACGAAACGAACCCCGACCGGCCTCACACTGAACTCACAGAAGGTGGTGCCCCGTCGACGCAAGAGGCGCGTCAAACGGACTGGCGCATATGTGCACAACGGCCGGCATCAACAACACACACACACACACTACACTGAAGCACGGCGGCAGCGCCGACGTCGACAGCAGCCGGGCGTCAACAACAAAATGGCAACGATTACGCCACGTCGGCGCCATTCTCATTCACATTCGTGCGGCGTGCGGCAAATGTAGTCGTATTACTACACGTTACTCGACTAGTATATATGGAGCACTGCTCTCTTCGCAACCACCATCAGCACCGCCAACAACTGAATGTGAATGTTGGACGGATTGTTGGAACAATTTGCATATCGAGAACATGCTCGCGTATGCGGGCGTGTGTGGAGAGATTACCAGCACACACGGAACCACACACACGTAACAGTCCTTGCACGAATGTTGTACCCGGTAGTTGTTAAAACGACATCCGAATCTTCTGGGTACTGGCCACTATCCAGTTCACCTATCATGACATACACGATTGTGGTTTACCGGTTGAGCTGCAGTTCAGTTCAGCGGCACATGCTGCCCGAATTCAAAGCTCAGATCAATGATCGCAATTGCGCAAGTCGGATGTCAAAGTTAATTAGTAGTTTGGATAGTGATGTGACCAACGCGAAACATTGCCATCGTCTTTTTTTGTTCGTCGGTGCACCCAAAACTCGATTGGATGCCGACGGTTGTGCGGGCGCAATACGGGTGGATGCTGGTGCTGGCTGGTGCTCGCGGAAAGTTTATTGCGCCAAGAGAGATCGCGGCCGAGAGCGGATGTGTCACATGACTATCATCATCTTGGTTGTGTCGTTCGCGAGTTGCGGTACGCAAACAAAGTTTACGTAGTGTCGACACCAGACACCCCGCACCGCCGCACAGTCTGTACAACTTTAAACGAGCTTTCTGCATTAACCCGTTTTTTTTTCTTCAGCTGCATGTCTCGCCGTGCGACAACATAGGTAGATGCATCACGCAAACTTTGTGTGCGGTGCGCGCAAAGTGACACCATCATAGAATATCACTTTCGTGTATTTTATAAATTCAATTATGTTGGAAAATGTCCGTTGTGTGGTGGGAAATTATTCACTCACTCAGCCAGCGGGTGTGAGTGCGCATGCCAGCGGTGAGCACTAAGCCCTCAGCTGTAGCAGCTTAACACGAATTCCCTTAGTTCCGTGTCCGTCATTCAATGGATTCTTTGTCGGTATATTAAGAGATTACCACACCAGAGTGTGCGGTGCAATTTTTAAACCGCAAACACTAAGCTTATACATATTGACTTTGCACTTAACTGGAGTGTGCGCGTGTAAGTGTAATGTGTGTCGGTACGTGCGTGTGCTTGCACATTGTTAGTTCGGCCAAGCTTAGTATCTGGGCGAAAGCATACGCCACCACCCACTTCACAAACACCCACATCGTCAGCGAATAGCACGAAGTAGTCGAACTTCATTTTCTAGCACACACATAGCGTCAGATAAACATACATACATTCACATTTTACCAAAAATTGAAATCTCCAGAGACCTTCGCATATGTCGCTCAACGGTTTGGCCGCTTACGTCGTGTTAGCATGCGCGCTTGTAACGAAAGTGAAGTCGTACGAATTATTGTTATAGTCGCTAGCGCAAACAAAGAATTATTCACGCATGCCCGCCGCATGCAAACAATGGAGCGACGACACGTGCGCGCAGCACCGCCTGATGCTCTCCCGTTGCCCTGCGGTTAGCATTGGCATGGGGTGGAAAGAGGTGCATTGTGTGGCACGCATTTCATTGGATGCCTACAGACCGGAGCACACATATGGCGAAGGACGATGGCGGTGATGCCGTATAAATACGATGTCGACTCGGTATGCGATTATACTGCGGGGTAGTCGGATTTTATACTTGTGGCCGAGTGGTGGAGGAATAATGCCTGGTATTCGAGTTGTCGAAATAACCACATTGTGCTTTGTGATTAATTTGGTGATGAATTGTAAGTTAATTCTGATTATACGCTTCAATTGAATCTCACAAAATTAAGGGCGAAAAATCAATTCGCATTTCAAGTTCAATGCATGAAGACGACTCGACGGATGGGATGTGCGTGTTCCCTGTCATTTGAATTCTAAGTGAATATATACACAGAGCATTCGTATCACACGACTGTCGAGCCAAGGATGTACAATGCTCTGTTTGCTTGCGACCTGTGAGCACGCTAGACTACACATAAAATCTACACAAACGTGCATATAATCACACACACACATGAACGACTCACGCACACATGCTATACCACATTGTTAACGACAACCACCGCGAGTATGTTTCATTCATGAATGTGGTGCAGCACAGTTGTCGTGTCCAATTTGTTGTGTATACACGCTGTTCGTCAACAGTCGTGGCGACACGCAACAATTTCTAGCAGACGTAATATATTCCAACGCCACAGCGTCTGATTCCAGCGTCACGATAATATCGCACTGGGTGCAATTGACACAGAAACAGCGACAAGGTGAAAAATCGATGGCGCCGCCAAAGTTCGTCACAATTTTAACGGCTTGCATTTGTAAGTGTCAACGGCGGGTGGAAGTTATGCGCACACGAAATGACTCGACGACTTGCTCACAATGTGAAAAGTTTGAATAGAATCATTAAAGTCCATAAACTAGTTGACAACCGCCGAGATTGAGATTTTATGATGGAGCGATGACGAAACGTAAAACCAATACATTCAACTTCTTCGTCGGATGAACCACCAACGCCCTTCACAACCAATGAACATATTCAGCACTCTAGCAATAAAAGGTCGCCCGTTGTTGCCTGAACGGGCATGCGAGGTTCGTCGCCGTTACTGCTACATTGAGACTACCAATAATATAAATGTCATCCTACACATTCACATACGTGGCTCACATAATACTTATGAAGTATATATGCAACATCACTTAACCGGCCAATGTGTTACATATTTATGCATTTTGTATTCCGGATACACGGTGAAGCATGGCGTGTAATCGGCGCAGTGGCCCCGTAATGCACAGCATGAGGAGCATTGTGGGCGGACGTGGTTTTTGTGACACATTCTTCCGGCCTCATGTTTGCCAGCATGTCGTGTAATATAATTATTTATTGTGATTAAATTTTGTCGAGTATAGCGTCATTTTTACAGCAGTCAAACACCCCATTCAACTTTAGCAGGGTGTGTCACCTTTCGGTGAGCAGAATAATGAAAGGACTTTATGTTGCACACAATACGTTCGTTAGTATAGTATATGTATGTTGCATGCACCCTACAACTAATGCGAACTGTTACATAGTGTGCTTCCATATTGACCTAGTTTGTTGGTAGCACATTGGCACACAGTAATACTCACTGGTTGTACATTTACGGTATACTTCTACGTATACGTATATGTAAGCCACGACAAAAATGCCTCATCATCATCAGCAACACTAACTTGGCACGCGTTCGATATTAGAAGGATTATAGATTTCCAGTTGAACTAATGAGCGATGTGGAAATCCTAAGGACACATTTTCAACGTGTCAAAAATTCCCCAACTTGACACGCACACACTCGCACGCCGTGTTTAAGCATCATCATCGCAAATAAAGCTCGCACCACAAGTGACGTTATTCAGCCCAACATCTCCGCAGCACCCGACGTATTGGCTTTCCAGCATTTCGCGTGAAAAGACAATCTTCAAGGCGGCATGAAAGAACGCCTGGCAACTTGATCCAGAGTCGTAGCAGTGGCATTTTCACGGTGTTGGCGGGGCCCGGTTACAAATGGGATGCGGTACGATAACACACTGTGGTCGTACACAACGCGCTCGGAGTTCGGAGTAAAAGGCATTTCCGCACGGATGGTCGCGTTGAACATGCCCAGATCTCCAGTTCGCATGCGTGTGTCGGGAAAACACACACACGCACTCACACTCGACACCAGGCGACCGAACCAGACGCACGCGTCGTACATTTGCGCAATTGAGACCGATTCGCACGCGTGCGCTTCAAAGAAGAGGGTATCAGCGTACGCGCAACGGGGAACACGCACAGAACGCTCACATGTGTTCCTCGCACATGAGGAAGCTCGCCGCCACCGCGCGCGCGCGTGTAATATATGCGTGCGAAAACGCAGACACGCACGCACTGAACGTGCGCCGTCGTTGTCGCGCATTGTGCGAGCGCCGCTAGTGTTGAATGCCATACATAATGCACAGCCGCCACCCGCAGAGCAGCCGCCGCCGCCGTCGCTGCTGCTGCTTGACGAGCGAATGCGTGTGAAATGAACAAGGGTGCTGCTGCTGCGGCTGTGGCTCTGCTGCTGCTTATGCAGCTCCGCAGCGCGCAGTAATACCCAGCCAATGCCAAACGCCAACGCCATCGTGGCGGCTCGACCGAGCGCGCTTCAATGCGGGCTGCTCGACGCGTCGTTGTTTTATTGGCGAGTTTATTTATTTGTCAGCTGACATGGAACTGGCGTGTTCGGCGAGCTGTTGTGGTCGGTGCCGGTCGGCCGGTCTCTCACTCGCCATGGTATACAGATACACATAATGCGAATATATCATGCACACTTCAGTGGCAACAACCAGCCGAGAACGATCGCACGCGCATAGATTCAATATGCATGTGTTTTGTGTTGTATTTTTTATGCTCTAGTCGCACAGCCCGGCTCGTCCAGTCGTCGCCATGGCGCATCCATACGGGCGCTCACACGCACGCCGCACGCACACACAATCAAATGGCAGAGCTGGTGGTTGGAATAAACCATCATCAGAGTGTGCGTGGCGGCGTGGCGGTGTGTGTTTGCCCACATACGATATAGGAGGTGCCACATACTCGCTGGCTGGTATGTGTCGACTTGTGCGCGCATACATTTGCCCTGCGCGCGCACTATTATGCATGCTTTGCGTATTATGCGGTTGGGCCGCTGCCGCCGCCGGTCTCTGGATGTGGTGTCGAGTGGTGTGGCGGTACTTGTGGCAAAGTGCGATAAATCCGCATGTATTAAAATGTATGCATATGTGAATCGAATTATATAACCGCACACAGCGATTGTACCGCGTACCACCGCCAGTGGTTATGATGAGCAGCAGCACCACATGCTGGCGCACATGAAATTCACATTCGCACCGCGCACAGCATGGCAAATGCGCGGCGTTCTCGTGTGCCTCGGTCGGGGTTTACACTATTTTTATTGCACTTACCAAATACGGATTTGTGGTGTGGCTGTCGGAGATCTGAAACCAAGCCAAGCATAGTAGATACGTATTAGTTACACACTCGCCAGTATTTCAAGATTAGGGGTCCTTCCAACACACGGGCACAATAAAACACACAGACGGTCGCAGGCTCCAATGCGTATTCCAGACAACAATACCGCAAATACGACCAGCCAGAGTGCAACGCCAAACAAATTATAGGAACAAAAAATCCATATCCTCAGACCCACCACCAACAGCTAGCAAAAACACAGATCCCACCCAATTCACACAAAGGCAGCCAGACAGCAGCGAGATGAATGATAATAGACCGGCTGCTTGCCGGTGCTGCGCCGAGATGCAGGTTGCCTCGTTGGTTTCATTGCGAAATCCCTTTACAATGAAGCCCGCCACAACGCGGACCATGAAATATTCCCGACCGTGCAGCCCCGCATAAGCTTCTGTAGCTGGCTGGCAAATCGCTCACTGGTCTGGAAGACCAGCGTCGTCGTTGTCGTCGTACGGACGGCCGCAGACGAAGTTCGCTTTCTTCAGAGATACGGCACACGCCGGAGTCGAGAGTTCTCACCTCACCGCTTCCCATCGTTGCCAACGTTGCGTACACCATCGTGGTGGTCGTCGACATCGTCGTCTTGCCGCCGAATTCAAGGTGCCAGCGAGCATGAGTGCTCCGGCAAACTGTTATACAGACATTGGCTACAAATTTCGGGAAATAACACAACGACTGCCAGGGCCGTCTTTTGGTTTCACGGGACCCTGACAAATGTTCAATTGGAGCCCATCATTTTTGGGCACTGAACAAACAATAACCAAGACGCGTATACATTTTATATGTTGATTTTCTCCCTTGATTTTCCCACCATTATGTATTTAATGCATTATGTATTCAATGCAGACACTTGGAATCTTCGTTAACCAGCCTGAGTACAATTTTATTTTGAACCATCCTAAGAAAGAAAATGATATTGACGGGGTCCCGATAATATTTCTTGAAAACTTATATTTCTTTAATTTTATATATGGATGAAACATTCGGACTCGAGGCGCTTGGACCTTCGGGCCCCTGGCTTATTCCCAGTTGGCCATGCCCTTAAGACGGCCCTGTACACTGGCACAAAGCGCAAATGTCTGCAGAATTGCTGGCTGTTCAGCGTTCAGCCAGCCAGTGCGAGAAAGCGAAATGCTGAGCAAAGATACGCGCAGCGACGTCGCCGCAGACGCGCAGATGCGGGCGCTGCTGCTTGCCGAACAACCGAACAACCAATACTACAACTCCTTCGCAGAGTGCATGTTCACCCGAAAACGGCGCCCCGACAGACGACAGTCACGTGTCCGTGTACACACACACACAAACATACACGACACACGAACTCGTTATGGTGTGGTACAAATAGTATGTGTGTGTGTGTGTGTGTGTGTGTGTGTGGAAGTGCGGTCTGGCGAATGCACGTTTGATCGGATGTGTACGGGAGGAACACAACCGCACATCGTACATCGGAGCACACCGACGAGCACGAATGCATTACATCGCAAACTACCACCAAAGGATGTTCATAGAAACCGCAACACCGAAGCGGGCCGAATAATGGATGACAATGGTGCACGAAATGCGAACGTGTGTAATGTGTACAATTTGCACGATCGTACAAACGTGCTCGCACGCACACTCGAACACCTTCGTCGCGTCGCGCCGCGTCCGTTCATGTGCGCGATATGAATTTGCAAGGAACAAATTAATACATTCCGCATCGCGATTATATTCAATTATCGCATTTTTTTCACCGCTTCTCATGCTGCTGCCGCGTCACGAGAATAAAGCGGAGTGAGCGAATCGATACGGCGGTGCGGTGCGAAGTGATGGCGATGACGACGGCGCGATTGCACGAGCGCACAAGCCGCAAGCGCGCCAAATTGATTGTCGACGAAAAAGCGTCACCGGTGCCGGTGTCGGTCCGGGCGTCGTTTGCGTTTGCACACACACCACCACTTAATCGCCCAACCACCCAACCGCACCGCCAAAACACCGCACGCACAGCAATCGTATGATCCATGTGCTAATCACACGTGAGCGGCGCCGCGCGCGCGTTCGTGTTGGTTTTGTAACCGATGCTTTGACGCGACATTTGGTGATAAAGTGCATACGCTCGTGAGCTCGTGTTTGTGTACTTGTCTGGTGTGTGGTGGTGCTGTGAGGCGATGTGCTTTCGGCACGAGTCGGCGGCGCCGCCGTCGCCAATGTCATGCGCCAGGGCGTGCAAATAATAATACGACGGCTGCCCGTTCGAGTTTGAGTGAGTGTATAAGTGTGTGATTGTGTCGGCGCAGTGGGTGTACGTGTTATTGTTATCGTCGCCGCCGTCGCGAATTGTGTCTGTGTCTGCGACGATGCTCGGCAAATCGCAAGTCACATGTGATATGTACGCTTGCTCGAGTCGCACACACAGTGCATACACCCGTCGTGTGTCGTGTGTATGTAATTATTTGCAATCATTCAGACAGACATAGCAGACACACATAAACACACATACGACAGCCCAGCCACAAAGCACGTGAGTATCTCTATCGTTGTGTGGGTATGTTGGAAAGTGAATAGCGCAACTGATAAAACTGTTCGTTATGCAATTGACTGGCGATTAAAAATGACGTCGTGTGACGAGTGGCAGCAGAACAATGCACTGTTGGTTTGTTTTTTCTCCAATTTGTAGTTGCTGATATAATGTTAGCGATAGCATATATGGTGTTGGATACATGCAAGCTCGAGCTGTATCGAAATGAAATGTCGGTGATAGTGAAGTTATTCGAGTCAGTTTAATCACTGCTACATGCTACACATAATGCACAACATCGATAAGCCGGTATCTGTGTTTTCCGATGTATGAAAAATGTTGGGTTCGGCCGAACACAAACCAATCGCGACGCCATTTTATTAGGCTTGCACGAGGGCCTGTGTGGATGAATGTGATTTTTGTACACAAATATCTATCGACTATATAATTAATCCACTGCACTCCAAAGCGACGAAAGCACGTACCTGGTTGAAATATTCAACACATCATCATCCGGGAATAATTGTGAATTGTACTTCTCGCAAATCCAGATGTAACATGCCACTAGCCAGTGAAAAACAAGTGTCTGTCTATCGAAATTGCAACGTTATGACGATGGCGGCTCATCCACAATTTGATCATGTTCAGTAATTGCTGAAATGTGCAAATCCAACGCCACATGACCAGTCCGTCGGTCTGGCGGTCAAAAGCGGTTCACTGCAGAGCTGATTACACGCAGTGCGAATTCAGATCATTAAATAATCGTTGGGAATTTAGTTTATTATCTCCACGCACTGTGCATACCAGCCAACGGCCAGGCATTTCACCATACCATCCGGAAGTTCGCAATTAGTGTTGTTTAGCGCGCGAATATGATGCGCTGCGTGCGGTGTTGAGAACAGCATGTTAAACAAATATGGTCGGCACATGTTAAATTCGCAAAAACGCACGCCTTTATCATTGTCATGGGAATGTGCGAGCGCAATTTGCGCAACTCGCAAATGCGCATCATCTTCATTAAGTCATACTCGAACGTGTCCTTTTTTCCGTAATGCGATTAAGAGTCAAAGAATTCCGGAGAGTGTACGACGGTCTCTCTCGACCGTCAAGACAACGCACACCCGCCATGCAATATCCAAAACGAGAAGAAAGTCCCCACATGCAATTACGTACGAATGAAATGACATTCGCCACAAACGAAAGTGGCCACTTTCGGAGTCACTGACGACGATGGCAACACGAGCACGTGGATGATTTGTCTTTTTCGCAGTGTCGTACGACGGTATTTTTTCGCCCAGCATCGTAGAATTGATGCAGCAGTCTACGTCGAGTATACTATGTTGTTATCATTTACCGTCGTTAGACCCGCCGAAGCACTTGAGTGTCGTGAAGCCGACAATGAAAGCGCATGAATTACATTAGGCAAAGACGATTTGTGACTCCGGAGTCTGCGGAGTCTCTTTGATGGCGCGGCTGCGGGACAACGACACCGGTGTGCGACCAGTTGTTCAAATAATGTGCTCTCGTGCAGTGCGACTTACCGAAATACAAAAATACACATAATGAATTCAAGTGCGACGAGCAGAAGACCTCTGTTTTCAAATGCGTATAATGGCCATCATATGCTATCTGTGCGTTTGTGTATGCGTACAGTACACTTGATTATTATACGATTCATACTAAACTTTGTTGGCCGACGGTGTGGTGTGTATGTGATGCCGTGAGTGCTTTGTAGCACCGGTATGTGCGTAGCATTTGTAACATTGGGAGACTGTTCTTCGCTAATTCGCGAGCGACAGAATTCATCAAACATTAGTACAGATTACAGATACATTCTTTGCGTCGAAATAATACGAAAGATACTTTTCGATGATACGCAGACCTTATTGCCCAGGCCAACGCAGCTGGTTCTCGGTATATTTAGTAATGTGTAAACGCTACACAAGTACGCACTTATGTAGAAAGTAAAAACACGCGCTGCGCATAGAACATTTCCGTTGTCGTTGTCGCGCACTCTTCGCCCGACCTATGGAAAGTGCGGCGCACGTACCAGACACATTCAGACTCACATATAGAGCTCGAGCCGAATATGTAAATCGGGGTCATTATCGTTTTCGTTGAGTGAAATCGCTGTGTACAGACGCACGCGCACGCCAACACTTTACCGACCTCAGTTCTCGTTGGCTAAGCCGGGCTCGCGCGTTTAAATTATGGAAATCAGTGTGTAAACGTTTATTGAATTCTTTGGGTCTGGGTCTGCGAGCTGAAACCGCGCGCGTGCGCTTCCGAAGCCGCAACGGAAATACAATTTAAACCTGACAATGACGAATTCCCCGAGCCTAATTGAAACGATCGACGCGATGCGCCGAAGCGACCGCTGTTCGACCGTGTGCGCCCAGCCGACCGTGTCTCATTGGCGCAAACTAATGAAATCATTCTTGGGAATGACGACTGCGACTGCGACGTTCTAATGATTCATATTGGTTTCTGGTGGGCGTATTTTCAGATATTTTGTACGGAGAACAAAAACATGGAATTGCGAAGCTTCCATCTTCCATGCAACACATTACTTTCTTCGCAAAATCAACACAGAAGAGCAATGCGCCACCACCGATCCGACCAACCAAAGACGACGCCAACGCGTCGTCGTGCTTGCGTGCGCTCACTCAACACAAATATTCGCTCATCTGGCTGGGTAAACAAATACAGAAACACACATCGCTCGCATATTGGTGGCACCATCGCGCACCAACCAACGCGCCACTTCCAACGTGCAAACTGCCAACACACATGCAAACTCTCGTGCCACTCACGCGAAATTGATCCGTGTATACACCGCCCAGAATCAACCACATGTTGCGAACATGCATTAACGGCACATGGTGGTGTATACTTCATGTATACATTTTCTGACGTAGTATGTTTGTGCGAACAGGCCTGATGCAGAACAAACGTGCACAATATCGCGCGCGCCGCAGCCGCAACCGAATCGAATGCAACCCAAACAGAGCCGAGCACACTTGCTGCTGCTCGCAACAACAGCCAGAGACAACATCAAACAGGCACCACACACAGACACACATATGGTGACGACAGCAGCAGCCAGCGCAGCCGCCTGCAGCAAAGTCGCGTGTGGCTGTCGTCGTCGTCGTCGTTCGTCTGCTGAGCGCAGCGGGGCCAATAACTTTGGTGGATTATATGTTCGAATCTGGTGGCTGTGCGCATTCAGACGACAAAAGTCTGTGGGCAATATTATGTGACTTGTGTACTCATATAACATTTTGTTTATGTGTTCATTGCTCGAAATCGATGAACTTTCTCTGAGCGCACACGCAAGTTGCTTACAACAGCGGTTTCTCAGAGTTGACCGTTTAATGCGGGCATTTATCAGCACTTATCAGCGCTAAGGGTTCAAACTGCCGATGACCCAATACCAAACACAAACACAGATCCGCTCGACTCGCTACTTCTACGCCGCACATCCGAAACATGATCAAAGGAAAACTTCTCAACAAAACGATGATAGTACGCAATGCTCAGCGCAGCAACGTGCACTCGGCTGATAAACTCGTCGCTGAAGAGTCTTGGCTCGAATTTGGTTCAATTGAAACAGATTGCGGCCATGCACGACGACGACGACGACGTCGCTCGTGTTCGCCGACGACACACTGGCCGGTCGCCGTTCCGATTTCATTCGAATGCCCCCCCCCACACACACACACATGTGCGCACATGTTCGCTTCTGAGCACGACGACGCGCGTACCACTTCAGCTCGCATGTTTGTGTGTTGGAGTGTTCGAACACGGCCTGTGAATGTTTCTCATTTAATTTCCGTCTTCTTCACTTTACTTATCGCGCGAGACGGTCGCGTGCTCCTCGCGCATGTGTGGCAAAGTGCACCCGGCAAGAAGCCGATGCGCAGAGACGCCGGAGAGCGCTGCTAAGTTACACGCAGATAGTATGCGATCAGAGCCACACAGTCACGCTCACGCAGCACGCACACAGTTCCATGTTCCATCTGACTTGTGTGTTTCTTGTGCGATAATCGCATGATTTACTAAAGCGCTCTCTCCACATCACATCGCACATGCGATCTCGTTTCTACGCGGAATCTGTTCGCCAATTCAACGAACCGACACCGTTTTACCCGAGCAGTAGCACAGAAGCACACACACGCATACATTTTCGCCGCCGCCTTCGCCGCCGCACATTCTGAGCAGATAATGCGAAACACGCAATTTGGAGAATTTCGTGAAACCGTCCGTGAATCGCGTACCACTGAACCAAATGCGTTATTCAAAACCCATCCAAATCATAGAGGCCAAAGACGTCGTCGGCGTCGGACCTAAACAAATACGAAATCAACACACACATACCCACCCACCCACACACACAAAGGCACGCTAGCCGAACACAGCTTAATTATACCGCGCAAAACCATACGCTGCGCGATTTCTGTTCGGCTCCGCTGGCCGTGTAAATATGTGCATATGGTTTAGTGTGCGCGTGTAATTAGCCCAGAGAGTGGGGAGATATGACAACGTGTGTGTGTGTGCGTAGTCTGCGCTAGTATCTCGGCGACCGAAATAGCGCCCAGAATGGGTTGCGTGGTTGAGATTGAGAATATGCGTAGTGATTTTTTGTTTCGTTATGCACTCGCCTCTCACATGGTAATTTGTATTGTGCACATGTACGTCGTCGTCCTCGTCTTCATATGTAGTCAGTAAACCACAACGACCAACATCGGTCTAAAAACAGCCACGCACCGCGTAACATTGCCACAACATTATTATGTTCATGTGTGTGCGCCTGCGCACATCAGCAACAGCGCACAGCCAGATAACCCAACCGAAATGCCCTGCGTGTATGTGCACGCATGAACGTGCGTGTGTTTGCATGACTGTGCGTCTGGGCTGGCGTTCGTCGTCAGTCGGTCGATGCTACGAACGAGATGCTGGCGGTGATGTCGTTGCTGTTGCTCGATGCTGATGCAGCAGAGCTGAGCTGAGCTGAGCGCTGGCTGACTGAACTGGCTGAACTGGCTGACTGGGACTGGGACTGTGCGTTGGCCGATTCGTGCGCACGCAAGCAAATATACGCACACAAACATACACATTTAGTTTTATTCATTCAAATAATGTATGTGCGTGTGCGTGTCAACTTGTCAAAGGCACTCGTCGCTCGTCGCAAAAGCGAGCACTGCTTGAAGCTAAACGAATTCGCCGCGAGTCGGGAAAAGTGGAAAAATATAACTCGTTTCTCGTCTTCTCGCCCGTTATACATGTGTCGGAAAGTGAGGTGAATCAGGCACGTTAGTGTGCATACAACACACAGGTCTGCGTTGTTATCATTGCGGGTCTGGTTGGTGGGTGGCCAAGCAGAGCCGAGCAGTGAACGCTTCATATACATACAACATGCGTTATGCGTCATTTCGAACGAATAGCACCTACTATAATATTCCTTCTTCAAATACCATTTCCGTTATCGCGCTGAAATCTCTCAAACGCGGAGGCCATCGACCAACCCGTTTATTATCCTGTCAGCCGCACAACGCACACAACACTCACGCAGTTCGTCGCCCACGAAATATATCGATTGCCACACATCCGGCTGGCCGAAAACCGATGCCGAACCGGTTGCGTGTGTGTGCGGTTGACGCTGTTTAGGCAGCCAGGCCGATCGGCTGGACTGGACCAGACCAGAGGCCTTGTTAATCGTTTCTTGATGCACTCGGCGGTGTGCGTTGGCACAATGCGATCATCGAATTCTCGCAGCAATTGACTCGGCGCCGGCTCGGGGCTCTGGGCGGACGAGCTCGCGGTGACTGAATGCGCTTGCGGTGTGTGCGCATAACTGTATGCTCGCCGGCATAGCAGCACGTTCCCGAAATTGCATCCTCTGAATTCATAGGAACGGAACGCTCGCACATATTGTTGGTATGCACAGATTACGACGACGACAACGACGACGACGATGTGATATGCGATTGTGTGTTTGACTTTGCAAAATGCCAGGCGTGCACAAAATTTGAATCGACGATGCGGTCGGCCGATGCGGTGCGGTGCGACGGAGAGGGTAGTGCAACGGTTGTGTTTGTGGCCACACATTACTATCCGGTCGTTCGGTCGTTCGTTCGGTCGTCTGCCTGTTGTATGCTACTATTTCATACTCGTGCTGCGCATACACAAATATCGGCTCATGCACCGCGTCGCAGGGCCGTCATAAGGGCATAGCCCCGATGAGCCGAGGGCTTCAAGTCCAAATGGCATATTTATTTTCAATATACCAAAGGTGACAGGTCTTTGACCTTGCGACAGAGCCACTATTCCCACATATTAGAATGAGAGTTTTGTTTTACATCTTGTGAATTTTGGTTTTACAATTGTACGTTGGAAAAAATGTACCGACTATAGTTATTTTCAGGGCTTGAATTGATCATTAACCAGTGCCCCGCTGACCATGAGACGGCCCTGCCGCGTCGTCGTTCGCATGCATAGCTGTCGTCGTCGTCGTCGTCGTGGAGGCCATCCTGCCGGCTATTGTGTGTGTGTGTGAGTTGTGTGTTTGTGTAATAAACGTTGAATCGCTCGTCGATTGCACGCTTGCGCTCTGTGTTTGATCGTCGTCGCATCGACGAATCGTTGTCGTCGTCGGCCGCAGCATAGAGCATACACATACACATATCACATATGCATATGTATAGCATCGTCGTCGATAGTTTTATGCTCGACGCGTAGGCTCTTCGTACGGGTTGTGTGTTTGTTGCTAGTTTACACCGAGCGCGCACGCGGACTCGATGCGCGGACAGGGTGTTGAAATCGATACGGTTGCGCTGTGAATACCGGTTTCTGTCGGCCACTCTGTCTGCTCTGGTGTACGCGCAAGTACACGTATGTATGCATGCATGTGTGTGAAGGTGAATGGGTGGATTTGTTGTATTGCCGTGTGCGTGTGCACTCTGGATGATTTGTTGTCCCAAATCGAATGACTAAACACACGCGCGCTCACAACAATAACACACTGAATTGCAGTGCGCGGCGCGAGTGCTTGTGTGTGTGTTTAGTCATTCGAGCACCCTGACTATTATTCGCACACAATCCCACACATATGGAACATATGGAACTTACCTAGAGCTGCACAATGTATCAGATATTATTGTGCGAAATTCTCTGCCGAATTTCGCGGGGATTGGCCGCGAAAATCGAAAATATTCCTGCTCCTGTGCGAGCGCGCGCGTCGTGTGTATCAAGTCTTTGCGCTGTTTTATGTGTGGCAGAGAAAATCAATTCCCTTTCTCGCAGTTCGCACACATATACTATACGAACTCGCACCACCACACAGACACACACAAACACTGCTGCTGCTGCTGGAGTGGTGCCGGATGACGACGCTGGCTGCTGGCTTTTGCTGCTGCTGCTGCTGCTGGTACATAACAAAACACATAGATAAAAAGGAGAATTGGGGCCGCCGCATCAGCGCCGCAATATTTATATCTATTTCACGCGCAATATAGTGTGGTGTATTTGTGTATGCGTGTGCTTGCTGTGCGTCTGTTCGTGTTTACATGGAATCTTGCGCACACTCACGCACACATGAACTCTCACTCACTGTTGGCATGGCACGCACACACATACAGAACACATCTCACACGTAGACGAAGACCACGAACCACGTTCACATTCGATACAAAATAAACAAACACACACCAACACACACTTAGTTCCCGCAACTATAGGTGTTTGGAGCACGGGCCACGGATGATGAGATATACAATATTTGTTGGTAGTTGCGCCCGCGTTGAATATGGAGTGGATTCGGTGTGCGCAGATGCTCGCCGACACTCTCTTTTCCTCCCAAAAACACTATGCGGAGGCGGATATTATGTTGGTCGCAATTGTTATCTAAAACGTCCGCCGCTGCGCCAGCTATTCACACCCAAATCCGTGCACAATAAACGCATGAAAGGGCACCGCGCGTAATCCATATAGTGGTCGCTGCTCCACACTCTCGGCCGGCGTCGAGTCACAAAGTCCTTTTCAGCTGGTAAGCTGGTAAGCACAGCACACACAGCAAACACATAGTGCGTTATTTTGAGCAATCAATTGCCGTGTGGTCTGGTCGTCGTCGTCGCGTCTCTTTCACGTTCACGTTCACCCCACTCAAACATGCACTCACACACACTCACACACTCGCCCAAAGTCGAGCGTCGAGCCGCACCGCAACAGAGCACACAGCCGGAATAAAACGTGAAAACTGAAAACACGACGGCACGACGACGATGAGCGACGACGACCGACGAAGGCGGCGAGAGCACAAAGTGGAATTTTCACACCGAACAATAAATAAACTACTGTGTGCACGATGTGCGGTTACACCACGCAAAACGCTTTCCGCACGCACCTCCTTGCCCGGATTAAGAATTAAGAACGCCGACGAAAGCGCACTGTGGATATAAACACTTTTGTAATTGTAATTACAATAATCGTGAGGCTGCAGCGGCGGCTGCGGTGGCGTTGTCCGTTGTCGTTCTTGGCGTGGCGACACACAGTACGACAGCATATACACGACGACGAGAAAAAAACACGGTTACATACAACGCACAACGCACGGCGGAACACGGACTCGCAGCAGATGTGCGCGCAGCGGATTGAACACAAAGCACTGTGAGCGCGACGAACGGACGACTGACGCGAGCATCGGCAAACGCAGCCGACACAGCGACGAGTGAGATGCTACGCCAGGGCGGTGGCTAGCTGGAAAGGCGGGGGAGCAGAGATATGGCTGAGATATTTTGGCAAAATCAACCATGAATGTCGAACGGAATCCAGACACTCGTTTAAAAGAATTGATGAATTAATTATATATTAAATCCTTGAAGCAATCGAGGTCACGGGAAAACGCACTGGGTGAAACATGCATGCATATTTCGAGCTAACTGAAAGCGAGCTTCTGTTCATCCTACTGAATAATTGTAACTAGCAAGATTATACGTGTCATGTTTCCGTACGATTCAAATGATCCCTATTTTTTTCACGACCTTTTCACCCTTTTTGCCCGTTTGTCTTACGTGGCCCTATGGTCTCTTTTTCTAAAGTATTATTATTGTCTGCGTGCTCGTGCGGATTTTACAACTCGACTCGCCTTCGAAACGCAAAGAAAATATAAAACACGTATCATTACGGCACCGTATATCTTCTGTGGACGAAGTTAAGCGTTTATATACCCTTTTTCACTGTTTTAGAAATGTATAATAATTCCAGATTGATTGAATATAAATAATTTGTTTTCACAGAAACGTTCTTGTGAATTCCACACTTAGATTTTAACATGATCTCGTAATAAATATGAACTTTTTAGCTCTGCAGTTCCGGGCCTTGGGAATAAATGGGAAGATTTCTGAGAATATTTATTAACTTTATTGAAATTCCGAGATGTGGACATGTAACATTCAACCGAATATGTAATTCCCAATAATAAGGGGGGTCATCAGGAGGGGCTCATCGTCCCCAACCTCGATGTTGCGACTACGGTACTGTGCTCTGGAGCAACAACAAACATACAAAGTGAAAGAGAACGCGCAACGAGATTTAAAGCACTCAGCCGAATCAACCCCTAGCTGCAACTATGCTTGTTGTTGTTGCTGAGTGAGCCGATGCATCTCGAGTCGCCGAGTACGTTCGAATTGCACTGCGCAGAGTAAACTCGGACAGAGGGGCTTGATACTTTGATACTGTTAATTAAAAGTGATTCATGATTCCATAAATGTTTATTGGTTTCGTGCATCTTGATGGATTTCAGGTCCTAATTGTATAGACAACAAAATTTCGGATTTCCAAGCAATATTTCCAATCATTCTAATGAATATCAAAAGATTTACAAAAATGTTCATGTGAATTTCACACTTCTTCATTAGATTTTTTCATTATTTCTAATTTTCGAACAAGACTTCAGGAGTTCAACAGGACTATCAAAAGATTTACAAAAATGTTCTCCTTCATTCCACTAACCTTCTTTTTCGATTCTCTCATTAAATTCGGAACTATTTGAATTGTTTTTTTCTCATAATTCGTTGGAAACTACCACTCAGCGAACATCAGCGTTTGCTGTGCTCCCCTAAAGATGTCGCACCGCTAGCATCGGGCAGCACCACCGGCAGCAACGCATCGCAACGCACCGGCTCGGCAACACTGTTCAACGCGAACCACGCCATTTCACATTTCATTCAAAAGCAAAAGCTTCATTCAATCACAAATACTCGAGTCGCGTTGTTCGCGTCGGCTTTTTTCATCTCAGCGCGCGCGCGTGTGTCCGTGTGTGCGTGTGTGTTTATCTCTTTGCGTGTGCCTACGTGTGTTTGTGTTTTTCGCATTTGTCGCGCCGACGCCAATCCGTCCTCCAGTCCGGCCTCGTCCGGTTCGGCGCGCCCAGGAGTCCGCAGAGGAGTCCGAGCCGCCCCCTCCGCCCCCCCAAGATGTCGATGCAGGCGCACAGTCGCAAGCGCGTGTGTTACTACTATGATAGTGAGTATGCGGGTTAATCCGAATTCCATTTATCCCAAATGATACACAAATCTGCCAAACACCGTCCGATTAACCTTTGACCAGAAATCGGTCCGACTCGCTGGCCTCCTTGCTGGTTTTCGGCACGATATTTGGCGTGGTATCTCGTGGTAACTCGCTACGACGGACCGTAGCGTCGCTTGTTCGCTTTTCTTTGCGCTTACGCGAACAAGACGCACACGTACGCGCATAGCATTGTCCTTTCCAGACATACAGGCGTGCATTTTGTTGCTGTACTCTACGGTTTGCGTCGCCCCGCGAGTCGAGTTACCATGAGCGATGTATCGCGTAAAATTTCGGAAACCATTTTGGATAAAACGCGCGCGCCGAGTCGGCGGCGGCGGCGACGGCGGCGGTGTTGTTGTTGTAGTGTGTTGCGCAGATAGCTTTGTTGTATGGCATGCGCAACGCGGGGCAATACAATTTGTGTTTATGTTGATGTTGATGCAATGCTAACAAATGTTTACATTTTCGCCGCCTCCAATTTGATCAGGTGACATCGGCAACTACTACTATGGCCAGGGCCACCCCATGAAGCCGCACCGCATACGCATGACGCACAACCTGCTCCTCAACTATGGACTGTACCGCAAAATGGAGATTTACGTAAGTTTGAAACGTTGCTTAATTGAAGATTGCCCGAATGCTGATGAATGTTTTGTTGAACTTTGGCCAACAGCGTCCCCACAAGGCGACCGCCGATGAGATGACCAAATTCCATTCGGACGACTACATTCGGTTCCTGCGCTCCATCCGGCCGGACAATATGTCCGAGTACAACAAGCAGATGCAGCGGTGTAAGTTGATATATTTATTTGAAAATAACACATGCCCATAATCTACCAATCCGCACAAGGCTTGGAACAATATTTATACACAGTTTCTCTGCTAACAGTGCTAACAGAAGTTAATGAATTTATAAATATAATTTCTGACAATTATGACCAGTATGACCTCAACCATTCGATTTCAATTGTCCTCTTTCTATTCGCTTGATGAAGTCGTAAGTTGTTGATTTTCAATAGAATAAACTTTGACATTTGGACTATGGACTTTCAACTCCAAAAAATTCGCTTTTTCTGATGGTCTCGGACTTATGATGATTTTTTAAACGTAACACCCCAGCCCAATTTTTTCCTGTTTTATTGTATATCTGAGCTGTTCAATGTGAACAAATTATGGAAAAAAATATTTGAAAAATCTCCGGAATTTATTCTGGGAGCTAGGGCTTTGCAAAAATGGGTGAAAATATTGAATGTTCTCAATATTCCGAGTCTAAAACAATGAAAATATGATTGGATTATATCAGATGAGGTTGAGCATTATCGCGCAACCGCACCATCAAATGAAAACCAAAATTGTTGAACCGTACACGGCATAAATGGTGTAAACGAAAATTTGTCGTAACACCGACAATAAGTTTTAAATATTTTAAGAATTTATATTATACTCACAAATGCGTTAGTGTGTTGGAATAGCCTTAATTTCATTTGCAAATTTTTTACGCATATATGACTTAATTCTCGCTAAACATTCTTAACTGGTTCGCATAACGACAATCCAAAGTCCTAACACACCTTTCACACTTCGCCCCTCCCCCCCACCAGTCAACGTCGGCGAGGATTGTCCCGTCTTCGACGGCCTCTACGAGTTCTGCCAACTGTCCGCCGGCGGCTCCGTTGCCGCCGCCGTCAAGCTGAACAAACAGGCCTCGGAGATCTGCATCAACTGGGGCGGCGGCCTGCATCACGCCAAGAAATCGGAGGCCTCGGGCTTCTGCTACGTCAACGACATCGTGCTGGGCATCCTCGAGCTGCTCAAGTACCATCAGCGCGTGCTGTACATCGACATCGATGTGCACCACGGTGACGGCGTCGAGGAGGCCTTCTACACCACCGATCGCGTGATGACCGTGTCGTTCCACAAGTACGGCGAGTACTTCCCCGGCACCGGCGACCTGCGCGACATTGGCGCCGGCAAGGGCAAATACTATGCCGTCAATATTCCGCTGCGCGACGGCATGGACGACGATGCGTACGACTCGATCTTCGTGCCGATCATCGCCAAGGTGATGGAGACGTTCCAGCCGTCGGCGGTGGTGCTGCAGTGCGGAGCGGACTCGCTGACCGGCGATCGGTTGGGCTGTTTCAATCTGACGGTGAAGGGGCACGGCAAGTGCGTGGAGTTTGTGAAGAAGTACAATCTGCCGTTCCTGATGGTCGGCGGCGGCGGGTATACGATCAGGAACGTGTCGCGCTGCTGGACGTACGAGACGTCGGTGGCGCTGGGTGTGGAGATTGCGAACGAGCTGCCGTACAATGATTATTTCGAGTACTTTGGGCCGGATTTCAAGTTGCACATTTCGCCGAGCAACATGAGCAATCAGAATACGGCCGAGTATTTGGAGAAGATCAAGACGAGGTGAGTGTTTTGACGGTTTAGTGTTGAATTCTTGTTTTATTTCCATATCAAAATGTTTATCTTCAGAAATTATTAACCCATTTCCAGAGGCACGTAGAACACCTAATTGACGTATTTTTTTCTGATAAGGTTAGGATTCTGTGTCGAAAACATTTATTCAACGCAGTTTTCCGATTTTCACGATTTTCCTATTTCCGGACATAATTTTGAATTTTCTGCTAAGTCATGTTTATCCTCGGTTTATGTTTCAATGAGTTATTGGTATTCTAGTGGAACTCGGTTTTGCGGGACTAACAAAATTATAAATTAGTTTTGAAAGTGCTCGGTTTGCCCAGTTTCAACACGCAATAGCAACCAGGTAAATCATTAAAATAAGTATAACAGTAAGGCTGGAAAATTCGAATCGTTTAGTAGTAAAATACAATTTGTTGATAACATTATTTTTTAATTATTTACATAGTTCCATTGAAGGACGATACTCCGAAAATTACGATCTTACAACTTTGCTATGCCCTTCATACAGAACGTTTACTTTTGTGCCTTTGAAATACACATATTTACTGCGATAAATTTGACAACGGTGCTATGGCTCTACACACTACACAGCGAGCATTTTTTAGAGGTCTGAAGGCATATAATTGTCGCTTAGGGCCAAATACGGATAATACCGTAGATGGCCGCAATTCATAGCTTATTCTTTGAGATTGGTCATCGATTCCAGCGACCCGTGATACTGCGTATTGTCTTGGTGTAACAGCACATGTGGATAGTATCTTGGTCATTTTTGACATCAGGCGCTCCAAACTGCGACTACTCCGACTGTAGTGTAGAGCTTTCGCATGACAAGAACATATCTCAGTTTTGTCCAAACAATTTTTTAAATATCTATAGGGTATCAACAATATACATCAACAGTGCTTTTCTATCTTCCGAAATTATTTTTTGACTTTGTGAATGTTTTCGACGGTAATTGCAACATTTTGGCGTCAGGGCCTCATCCTTGGTGTCCTCATGGCCAGTACGGATTTAAAAAAAAATCGAGACTATTTTTTCGGCTTTGACGTAACCGAAATAACACTTTCAGTTCATGTTTTGGCCCTTGTCGCAATGTTTCCATTTGAAAACATCGTTTTTACAAGAACACGAAATACGGCGATATCCATTTCTTCGCAATAACAGAAGTTGCTTCAATCAAATTTAAATATCGAACTAACCAAAAGTCCTATCGATGTCAAATTAAGTATCGTCCTGCAATGGATCAATGTTAATTATTCACAAATAATTTTATCAGAACAATGTGTCCTACTATCAAACGATACGTATTTTCCAGCCCGAATTGTATATTGAGGGAAGACCAATCTAGAATAATACATTTGTCTCATGTAGATATCTCTCTCGGGCTAGGTTGGGCTAAATTATAAAGTTGCTTGTCGATTAATCGACCAGTCGCTGGAAATGGGTTAATTAAGCTTTATTGTAAAAATGTATCCCGAAGTTCTTAGAATGCCTGAGCTTTGCAAGCTTATTGAGAGCTTCCTAAATCTACAGGGTGGGAGCTCAATTATGATTAGCAGCCGTTCTATACCACATTGTCGCGATTATCATTACGAATAGCTTAACAAATGAACCTTATATACATGTTCTCGATACAGCTCTATCGCTGAATGAGCATGTAGGGTAGAGCCGCAAAGTTGTGAATGTCGAAAATGTTCACGCTGTGCTCCCAACTAAAACTGAGCTGAAACTGACAGTATATTTTGTCCTTACAAAATAAAACTCGTGTCAGAAGTCGAACAATCAGGCAAAAATCTGGACACATTGGAAATGTCCGGCGGCAATGCAGACTGAATTTAAAGACATTTATTCATGATTATTAGTAATGATAGTCGCAACGATAACGATCCTTCACATATCCGGATGTTGAGGTCCTACACCCTTGAGAAATCTTATAAAATTAAATTATCTAGATCGTACCTAAATACCTTTCAATATACTAATAAATACCCATTTCCCCTCCACCCACCCACAATCAGGCTCTTCGAAAACCTGCGCATGCTACCGCACGCCCCGGGCGTCCAGATCCAGGCCATCCCCGAGGACGCCGTCAACGACGACTCGGACGACGAGGACAAAATCGACAAGGACGAACGCCTGCCGCAATCGGACAAGGACAAACGCATCGTGCCCGACAACGAGTTCTCCGACTCGGAGGACGAGGGCGAGGGCGGCCGCCGCGACCAGCGCTCCTACAAGGGCCAGCGCAAGCGGCCGCGCCTCGACAAGGCCAACAGCTCGGACGCCGCCAATGCGGCGGCCGCCGCCGCCAATTCGGCCGGCACGCTGACGTCGGGCTCCTCCGAACGCGCCATCCTCAACACCAAGCACCAGAACGCCGTCGGCAATCCGACGATCACTGCGGCTGGATCGAATGCCGCCGCATCGGCGGCCGGCACGAATGCCGCCGGTGGTCAGCTGTCCGGATCGGGCTCGACGTCGTCGTCCGTGGGCTCGGATGCGTCGTCGGGCGCGTCCACGGTGGCGGCAACCGCTCCGCTGGCCGCCGGCAACAATGGGACGGCCGGCGGTGCGGGTGGCGCCGATGGCGCCGACAGCAACAACAAGGATGGCGGCGCCGACAAAGATGGAACCGGTGCCACGTCAACATCGGCCAGATCTAGTGAGTTGAACACATTGACGGAGGCGTTGCGACAGTCGAATGTTAACGCTGAATCTGTTGTCCGTCCAGTCGGCGGCGGCGGCGGATCGGTGGCCACGGCGACGGCATCGGCCGGTGGCGGAGCAGCTGCCACCAACAACTCGGCGACGAACGCTTCGGCGGCCGCGGCGACCGCGGCAACCGCGGCTGCTGCCACGGACAATGGCACCGGCACTGCGGCGGCGGCGGCGTCGGCCGCCGATGGCGGCGCTGGCGGCGACGGTGCGGACAAGGGTGCCGGTGCTGCCGGTGCGGACGACAAGAAGGATCTGGCTGGTGGAGCATGAGGAGGAGCGATAGGAATAGGTGGAGCGGTTGACATTTAAAACACACACACATTCTCCAGCGCTTGATTGATGTTGGCTGGGTTGTTTGTCGGCGTGTGTGTGTGTGCGTGTGTTTGTCGGTATTGTGCCTGTCGTATTGTGTTCAATATTGGGGGCTGCCAAATGCGACAGCCAATTTTCATTCGGCCAAAATACAAACACACACCAGCCGGCGCAATTCGGTCCGGACAGTTTCTGCTGGCGAGAATTAGCTGTCTATTTTAATCATTTCTTGTCGTGGTCGTGTCTGCATAAATGTGTACTAAATGTATTTGTATACGTGTACGTGAGTGTTTGTTCAGAAGTGGAAAGCCGCCGATGGAGTCGCACAATCAGGGCACCGGAAATCCCGCTGGCGGAAATCTTATTTTCCAGGAAAGAAGATTCGAAAAGAAATGCGCACTCGAACCCGGTTAAACGATACATACCCAATTACTATATATTAAACACACACTATTCTGATAAGGAGAATAAACCGAAAAATAAATAGCATTTTATATGTAAACAATTTCCATGTTTGTGTTCAATTAATTGTAATATAATTCGTTGATGGTTTGTGACTAGCGCTATGAATCTACAATTTGATAACAATTCAATATCGAGGTGTTGTGCTCTAAAATCTAATGGAATGCTGTTTGTGGGTTTCTGTGGAAGTATGTGTACATAGCTTAGAATCGTCTGGACATTTTGGCACAATATTGGGAAGCCTAAGTCATGCTAACAAAACAATTTTACTTTACACGATAGTTTCGTTCGATCATCGTTCTCAGGTCAAACAACATCAGACATTTCTATTTGAAAGCATAACCCTCGCAATTTGTTCCTAATTTAGCTCCTACTAGTCTAGCTCATTGATTTGAAACAGTTACTTGTTTATAGGAGAAAGGTCACTGAGACAAGATTTGTAATGATGCAGTTTTGTTGAGAAAACACTCGTCGCTTATCTATGAAAACATCTTTTGAGTAAAGTCTCAACCTCCTTAAATGGTTGAGCCTTTACTGAAGACCCTGCAAACCAAATACCTCAACGATTATTGTAATTTTGTTTTAATGATGAAGACTTGTGCACAATTCTATGACATTTAATTTGAGTACTCGCTCATTGTTCTATGTCAATCAATATTGAAAAGTTATGAGCCCTTAACCAAACATGTCACCAGAACGATTTTCACCGGGTTTTGTTTCACTCTATATAAAATATCCGTGTTTGGACAACGGTTTATAGGAAATCTCCTTCTACAGGTTCGAATTACAACATGGTTCACTAAGTTCCGGGAAAATCGGAGTTCTGGTGCCACCACTCTCATGTCGATAACATTTTCTGGAAGTGCCATCTTTTAGAGGAGGAATACAAAATTGTCATGACATTTCATAAAGTAGTTTGAAAGTTATGCCGTTTATTGTAACATGCGGTTCGTCAAATACGGGTTATTGGAATAGAGGGAATAATAAGTCCACCAAATAGTTTCGGAAACAGAAAAGTTAGGAAGCTAAAGATTCCTGATTCTCTGCAGATATGGAAACAATGTTTAGACATATCGCGGAGAGGGTGCCGCGGTTACGCAAAAACTGACAATTGTCAAAATCAACAAAATGTCGATAATTTAATGATTGGCCCATGAATTGTGGTCTAATTTACGGTTTCATCCGTATTCGGCCCTCAGTGACTATTATTCATTTCCAAATTCCATATGGTTTCCAGGGAAAGAATGAGAAATCGCGAAAAATGGCGATTTTGCAACGGTTTGCGCCAAATACTTTTCGAAGGTGATCCTTATATTTCAGGATCGCTAGATTTTGGCTATCGGCCTTGAATGAGACTATATAATGAAACCTAAAAGGTTGTCACCAAAAGATTGTGTTTTCATCACTTTTCCCGGGACTTAGTGAACCATGTAGTAGAACAATAATTTAATACTCAAATGGATCGCAATTGAATTGTGCACGAATCCTCATTATTAAAAAAAATGTTCGAAACTCGTCATTGCTTCATCAGATGCGGATACAAATTAGCATGCACGGTTTTATCGTAGATAATAATAGAATTGTGGTTTCTCAACAAAACTGTCTTTTTACAATTTGTGTGCCAGTTTCTCTTCCTCTTTAAACCTTAAAATAGAGCCGGTTTCAAATTTATGAGCTAACTTAGTATACAGCATACATCATCCTCAGTCCACCGACAGCATCGAGTCCAAACTCTTGCGATTCCTCGGCTCCAGCAGCGGCCCGCCCAAATAGCTGACCGGATTGCGGAACTGCCGCCGATTCGGATTGTCCGTCAGCATCAGCACCACATCGCCGGCGCCACCGATGGCCGTGGCCTGTGTCGGCCCCAATCGTTGGCGCTGCCGCATCCGGATGGGCGGATGCGCGGTGAACGCTTCGACGGGCACATCGGCGATGCTCAGCTGCGAGGTGGGTCGATGTTGGGCAGCGGTCTGCTCCTCATCGGAGATGTTGATGGCAACGCTGCTGTTGGTGGTCGGTGGCTGTGCCGGTCGTCGATATTGGGCGCCGAGCAGCGGCAGATCGGGCACAAAGTTCAGATCGAAGTCATCGGCCTCTTCCGCGTTGTCGATGTTCTGCTAGCGTGAGTGTTTGTGTGTGTGTATATTGTGTTCGATTGGCGGTGTTGGGGTATTAGAGATCATGCATATTTGTTGGGGTGGGGGCAGGCAGCATTTCAGGTGTGTGTGTGTCGGTGCGATGAGCGGCGGTCACATTTTGGCATCGGGTTGGGCAGGCAGCGAGCGTGTAATTTGTATGGGGAAACCGGGAAGAGATAGAAAATGGATGGATGGTTTGTTGTCGGGTGTTGCATGTTGTGTGTCATCGGACACGTGAGTAGTCGTGTTTTTGGACTGTATATGCGTGGGGAGCATGAGCGCAGAACAGAATTAGTCAGTAAAAGTTGCATAAGATCAGTTACATATTTGGGGACAGAGAAAAATAAAACGCATACAGGCACGAGTCCATTGGAGCTGGAAGTGATTGATGCGATCATCGCTGATTGATGATTGATGCTGATGGCGAACCCGATGACCCGCGAGTGACCTGCGAAATGAGTGCAAATGAAATGGCATTCGAATGTTGGGCATGCGTATTGCGTATTGAATACTCGCCAGTCTGCGGATTTTATTAGGGTTGAATAAATACAAGCGCGTTTGGCGTGCGAATGATTTGAACTTTGGCACCGCGCGCACGCGCTCTATATAAACATATCGAACAAAGTTCCGCCGCGTTGCGTGCGTGCGAAACACAAACAGAAAACTATCTCCGTCGAGTGTTTTTCTGCTGCGTGTGCCCGAAAGTCGGCGAACAGAGTTCAATTGTGCTGGCCAAACTTTGCGGCCAACTTTGCAGCTGCAGCGCGTCGTTTTCTGGCCAGCATATGGAGTAGTGCGGCTCAGCGCGGAAACTTGCGCGCTCCTCGACGGCGTCCGTGACAAAAAGTCGACACGGCACGGAGCTTTATTTCCGGTTTGTGTCCGAGTGCGAGTGTGTGTGTGTTTGAGCGAAAGACCGGCGTCGGTAAATATTTGTGAACATGCGACAGCGTTCGTAATCACCCTACAAGAAAAAGTTCGCCCACGCGTTTCTCGGTCCACCCTCGTTCTTTGGACTACGGTCAAACTTGTTCGTGGTGCTTTCGCGGGTTTTGCGGCTGGGGCGGTTTGGCAATGTGAGTCGTTTTATCAACCGATACACATTCAACATGCATTATCACACGGTACAACAAAGGTTGATGCATTTTATATTATTGCACGATGGATAATGCAACGCGTGCTCGAATAAATGGCACACAAATTGGGATTGTTTCCCAGAATCTATATTAGGATTATATCTGCGATTGATCACCTCATATCGACACACAATCGAACATTTCCATTTATTGCTAATCAGAGAATCGGTGTACAAATGCAATGTGTCGCACATACAAAAATACTACCCTAGGTCATAAATTTGAACCATTAAATTGTTTAGAAAACTCTTCTTACAATTGGTAGGAAAACGTGACAAAGTTACACACACATTATAACTATGCAGTTTTGTTCGTTGAACATAATTTGTTTTAACATTTATTTTTAATTTATTAATAGTAAAACCCATCGATCGAAAATTCATTCATACAATTTATATGTTTTCTAAACGACAACCCGAAATATACAGTTAAAGCCATGTACTGAAATCTTTTCGTTTCTCGTTTCGTACGTCCATCTGAAATATGTTTAGAATTTAAATGACGCAGTTTATAGAATGAACATTATTCTATCGGATTTTTAAAAATATGAATTAACTGTGCACAGTTCATTGTCTTTCTATTGAGTATATACACTTTGTTGTAAGACACTCCAGTGAAGAGTGTTAGTATCTAATCCAATCACTTTTTTTCATGTTTGGTTGGCCATATCCTTGCACTGAAATTACTTATAACCATGTGCGTAGTCTCTGATGAAATTGTGCACAATAAATTCATAATTGAAACAATTATAAAAAGTGGCTTGAATGTTTTATTAGTGAAATAATGTATTCATATACGAACGGAGAGGTGAGACATTTTCATAATTTTGTTTTCATACGATGGAATAATGTTCATTCAATAAAACTGCATCATTGAAATTTTCACTATTTTACAGATAGAAGCACAAAACGAGATACAAGAAGATTTCAGTACATGGTATAAACTTTAAATTTCGTGTCGTATAAATATGCCGAATGGTAAGATTTTATTCAATGATTATTTTCAATAAATTTTGTTGTAAATTTTGTTCGATTAACAAAACTGATCGTTAAATTTGTGATTTCACGTTTCTTACAAAACGTAAAAGAAGTACAGAGTGCGACAACTGTTGCGATCGCATTTTAAACTTGGATAACTTTTGATGTGGATAACTTTTTTACTTTTTTATTCCACATAAACTTTATTTGTTCCATTCCATTTTGTATTCATCGTGTTTTGAATATAATATCCAACAAATGACCCCTTCTATTTTTATGCAAAAATATGTCTTTTTTTGTTCATTTTGCATCACACTATCCAGCGTCTCGGTGGTAATAAGTGATATTTCCCGGCGAATATTCGTTTTGAGCTGAGCTATGGTCTGAGGCTTGTCGATGCTCTTCAAATACCTCACATAAAAATCCGACGACGTCGAATCGGGTGAGCACGTCGACCAGTCGATATTACAATTTTTTCGTATGACGCATCGGTCGAACATCGTACGGAGTAGCGTCTTTGAATCGTTGCTAGTGTGTGCTGAGGATCCGTCCAGTTGGAACCAGAAGTGAGCCATGCCATTTTCATGTGATGCTGAAAGCACGAAAAAGGGCATATTTTTTTGCATACAAAGTTTAGGCGGTCATTTGTTGGATGTAATATTTAAAACATGATGGATATAAAATAGACAGGATCAAATCAATTTTGTGTGAAAAAATATATCGAAAAAGTTGTCCATATCAAAAGTTATTTAGGTTTCAAAGTGTATAGCAACAGTTGGCGCACCCTGTATATATATTTTTTCTGATATTGTCACACTTATCCATGTACAGACCGTAGGCATTTCATTTCGTTGAATTAAAATTTGACGTTATAGATTAAAAACGACTTTTTTAATAGTCAGTAGTATTGTACAAAATCCAGACACAAGGCATTGATGTTGACGGATATATTGTGTCTTTTTCATGCAATAAAATTGAATTGAATAAAATTGAATCTATTATAGAGTGTTTTTTCAGCATCTTAGCATCGCAACGCATATGCGGTCTATAGTTTTCACTTTTCGCTCCGGCTGCCATCGATTGCAGATAGGCAACACAAAAATACTCTTTTCAATAAACTTTTCAGCATAGTTCACATATCTGGCGCATCATTACACCGATTCAAAGGCACATGTCGAAAATGCACCCGAAACTAGGAACTCGGAAGCAGCGAGAGTTCTGCACACGGTATTCGGGCCAAACAACCCGCTGAAACAAAACCCCACCTCGAGTGCACGTGCGCGCATCCTCACTGATTTATGTTGCTTGTGTCATTTATAGAAAGTACGAGCTCGCGGGAAACCAGCAAGCAAAACTTTTCCGCGACGCTCATTCTGCTCGAATTCAAATCGGTGCGCGAGTTGCCAGACTGCCGGAGACGACGGATATTGTCGCATGGAATACGGAATATACATATGCAGTTCGTGTTCACCTAGCCTGTGGATTCAGAGTCAAATGTATATGCTTTTCTAGTTTAGATTCCTCGACCTGTGACAGTCACGCACTTCTTTCATAGTTGAACACAGCCATCTCATCAATCTGTGTACTCACTGTAGGTGCACCAGAAAAGTGAAAAGAATCAATTGTAATGTACTACATGGGCTGATAAGTATCGGGAGAAACAGGGATGGAAGAACATTTTTGATGAAGACAAAATTTATTGTTGATCCTAGTTATCTTTCAGCAAGCCAAACAAAATCTTATACTCGCACGGTCATTAGTTTGGAATATATTGCCTTAATTGAAACTCGCGGTTCGACATATCCCAACATATGTTGAAGAAAGAATTAAAGTCATATTAAAGAACTAATTTCTGATAGGCAGAAGGGCAGCTGAAGCCAAAACATATCTTGATAAATTGTTATCCGGGGCCAGCCCAAGCCGAAATTAAATTGGAACAATTTGAAAACTATTTTGAACCTTCCATTTAGGCTCCGAAGGCGATGCGCACAATCTACGCCTAAATTCTGCAGTTCCTGACGAAAACATCAATAATTTCACCAAATATCTCCGGAATTCGGAAAGGATGGAACCTGAAGATTGCTGATACCTTGAGGTTATATAAAAAATATATTTACATATCTTGCATACGTTTTTGGGCATGTGAGAGCTCTTTGCGGGGAAGGTGCCGCAAAAACGCAAAAACTCACAATC
>JANTBZ010000005.1:307471-317697 GCA_024741255.1 Exechia fusca
CAAGAACTATTTGAAGGCCCATGTTGCGGATATTGACAATTGTATCGATTGCATATTGTTCCTAAAAGTCCAAACTAAATAAACATGTGTTTGAATTATTTTTACTTCGACTCTACAACGATCTAGAGCCTTCTTAGAAAAAAGTGTACGCTCATAGGTATAAAACTGATAATTAATGCCCGCTTTTTCACGCAATTTTCAAGCCGAAAATTATAAATGATATCATTGCCCACAAAACATCGCCCAATAAAAAAAACACTCACCCAACGGCTTATGCTCCGCCAGCCACGTGTACAGCAGCGACTCGTGTCGCACCGTGTCCAGCGTCGGCACCACCACATCCGGCGCCGCCACCTTGTGCGTCTCCACGTCCATCGACGGCACCTTATTGGACCACGGCACCCAATCGCCGCTAATCGACACCTCATAGTCGATAATCGGCGCCGACGCCGGCGGCAGCGGCACCGTCGTCACGCTGCGCACGAAATCGCCCAGATCGCAGCGCACCTTCAGCTTCGCATCGCCCGCAAACGACCACAGCAGCGAGTAGACGAGCGCCCGCGGAATGTACTGCTCCAGCTGGTCCGCAGCAATGGGGAAGTCCGAGTGCTGCTGGTTGTACTGCAGCACGTTGCGCGCAAACTGGTTGAGCATCGAGAACAGCGAGCTGAGCGCGCGCAGTCGCGTAAAGTCCATGATGTGCTCCTGCGTGGCCGAGAACTCCAGACAGCGCACGACCAGACCGTCGGCGGCGAAGTAGGTCTGCAGCAGCAGCGCAATGTCGCGCTGCGTCTGCAGGCAGGGCGACAGCTCGGCCGCGTCGGCGGCGCCGGATTCGTTGTCACCATGCTCGTCCTTCTCGCCGCCGTTCGCCGCTTGACTGCGCTGCTGCTGCCCGAAGCTGTCCGCGTCATCGCTATCCTCCAGCGGAATGTTGCGCAGCCGCAGCAGATAGTTCTCGAAGATCATCTCCGTCGAGAGGACGTCCTCGCTGAACCAGACCATGCCGCAACGCGACACCGTCGCCAGCGTGGCGAAGCGCAGGTCCTGCACCTCGAACATGACGCGCACATTGGGCGGCAGCGAGAGGCGCTCGCCGTTCGGCAGCGTCAGCAGCTTGTTGTCGTCCAGCACCGAGTTGAGGTTCTCCACCCATTCGGGGTCGACGTCGCCGTCGAAGATGATCCACTGGCGCTTGTTGATCTCGCCGCGCACGTTGTCGATGATCTTGCGCAGGATGTGCGTGAACAGGCCGTCGGTCCATTCGCGCGTGTTCGGATCGAGGACGCCGTACAGGGCCTCCTTGCTGATGGCCTTGGGGTCGATGACGTGCGCAACGCCCTCGGTGCCCTCGAAGCGCTCGAGCGCCTTGAGGAGGACACGCCAGGCGGTCGACTTGCCGGAGCCGGAGGGGCCGACCATCATGAGGCCGTGGTTGAGGTTGGAGATTTGGTAGAGTTGCAGGACCTGTGCGCAATGGAGGTGGTTAGTTGGGGGGCGGTTTTGGAAAAGGTTCCGCAGAAGCGAACACGACACGGAATGCGGTACACAAAAGAAGCTGAGAGGAGAAGGATCACCACTTACTTTGGACACCCATGTCTCTCCGAATCCCTTTTTTATGGTGGATTCGCATTGCGGATATTGGGGGTTATACGATTAGCATTATGAAAGAGAACAATGTTAGATGATGCATATACATTTGTGAACACCATTTTACCTAGGAACTACATTATAGACGGGGTCGATTTGGCACCTTGCGTTGGGTAAGTTAAGTTTGATTTGTCTTCGATGTGTTTTCATTGAGAATGTTGACGAACATGTTGAATGAAGGACATGGATAGGTATTAAGTTTTTTAAAGGTTAAAAGAAAACGTTATAGTTCCTGTTCATCCTACAGTACAATTGTAACCACGATTATCCGTCTATTTTCCGTTGAAATCGAATGAATCTGAATCTTACTTGTTTTTTCTTTTTGCACTTTATTTCTAGACCCTTCTTGGTCTGTTTTCACTATTTTGATACTCTTTGTCCTTTAAAGATACTATTCTATAATGTATGAGATGTCGACAAATAGCATATTGGTCAATAATGCTGAACAGTAAGTGGATCAATCGCAAATAAGTTTGTAAGAACATTTCAATTTGCAGACGTTGAAGTCTGCACAAAGTTTAGACTTTAAGATGAAAATACTCGTTATATAAGTTTATATTATTCACAACATATTTTTACTAATTCTACTGACATTTACCAAACAAGTAATGCGGTACAGCAAGAAAATTTAGTTTCAAAGACGAAAATGGCAACAAGAAACATTTTCACGAAGTATTTAGAACTATTGTTATTCAACTGTTTCTAGACACAATTTTAGGGTCCTAAAACGACATTTTGAAGCTCTGGAGTTGATAATAATAGCCCAAATATACGAAATAGCATTATTAAGCATTTTGATTGAAAGCTCATGAACAACGATTATCACAAACATATTCCGAGCATAAGCGCCAAATCGACCCAGCCTGCTCCAAAAACCACAAACGATTACAGTCAACCCAGCCAATCCAATTCCCGCCCACTCACCTTCTCCATCCAGTGACTGCCCTGATCGTCGCCCTCGCCGCAAATCAAATACTCCTCGGCGCACACCTTCCGGATCTCGTCCTTCAGCCCCTTCATCTCCGCCCGCGTGTACCCCACATTCGGGAACACATCGCTCAGCAGCGAGAACAGCAGCGGAATGTCCTCCGCCACCAGTTTCGGCACCATCGTCTCGCACACCGACTGAATCAGGATCTCCTGCTCGGGCAGATTCTCCGCAATCGCCGCCTCATCGATGTTCTCCTCGCCGCGCGAGCGCATCTGCTCCTTGATCCGCATGATGCGGTCGCGTTTCACGTTGCCCGCCGACACCAGCACCGACTTGAGCGCACGCAACCCAAAGTCGTAATGCGACTGATTGGACAGCTGCTCGTCGCACAGCTTGAAGAACGGCACGATCTTGCAGGCCAGCTTCTCCGCCGTCCGGAAGCCCTGGCTGAACAGCATCACCTCGGCAATCAGCTGCCTGTCGGGCGTCGTCATCGCCAGCGAGCGGAACAGCTTCTTCAGATTGTCGGGCAAATTCGAACGGCCCGCGTAGCCCGGATTCATCGTGATGAAAATGGCCATGTCCGTGGACACGCGCACCGACTTGCCGACCAGCTCCACCTCGATGCTGCCGCTGCCGCCACTGCCGCTTCCGCCGCCGCCGCCGCCGCCGCTGCTCGCCAACTTGTTCGCATCCTGCTCCTGGTGCAGCTTCAGCGCCTCCTGAATGGTCTGGATCTGCTGCGACACAGCGGACAGCATTCGCTCCTCCAGCCGATTGAACTCATCGAAGCAGCCCCACGCGCCCACCTGACACAGCCCCACGAAAATCCTGCCCATCGCCTGGAAATCGAACGTCTCGTCGCAGTTGAACACCAGCACGAATCGGCCCAACTGATGGCCCAGCGCCTTCACCGACTCCGTCTTGCCGGTGCCCGCCGGACCGAACGGCGAGCCGCCCAGGCGCGCCTCCAGCGCCTGCGTCATCGTCAGATAGCACCTGTCCGTCAGCGGCGTCTGCACCAACCGATCCTGCACGCCCAGATACTCAAACCCATAGAAGAAGCGCGCATTCGCCATGTGAATGGTCAGCTGCTGCAGCACGTCCGCCTGTCGCGGATCAAAGTAGAAGCGCATCTCGCACAGCCACTCGAACGACTTGTTGTGCCTGACCCCATTCGCCAACAGCCTGCGCGTCACCGTGCGCTTGTGCACGAACTCGTTGATCAGGTGCTCGAGCTTCTTGCGGCGCAGCGGCGGCTGCTCCTGCAGCACCGAGTCCGCCAGCAGCGTCAGCGTGCGCTCCACCGTCGCCAGCACGCGCAGCAGCGGATTCTCGCCGGTCGCCGAATTGGAGGCCGCCGCCGCCTGCAGCGCCGCCTCCACGTCCTCCGACCACAGGATCTGCGCGGCCAGCACGACGATCTGCGCCTGGTAGCGATCGCACCACTCCATGTAGCGCTGCGCATCGATGGCGCCGCCATCCTTGAACAGCGGCTTGATGTCCTGCACCGCCTGCGCCAGCGCCGACGCCAGCGTGAAGCGCATCTCGCGCTCCACCAGCGTCAGCCACTCGTTGATCTTCGGATGCTCCACCGTGCTGACCGCCCGCACGAAGCGCACCTCCTCGCCCTCGCGCGACGCCAGTCCCTCGATCACCGTGCAATCGTCGTTCAGCAGAATCGCCGCCACGCCGGCGAACATCTTCTTGAAGTGCTTCTGCAGTCGTGCGATGTTCTTGCTGTTGCCGATGATCTCCAGCAGGTCCTCGTCGCCGACAAAGTAGAAGCGCGGGAACGAGGTGCGCTCGCGCTCCAGATACTCGCCCAGCGCCTTCTGGATCTTGCCCAGCAGGTCGGCCAGCCGCTCCAGGGCGCGCTGAACGGCCGGGATGTTCAGCACGTCCATCACCTTCGGCGAGCGGGCGACCTTCTTCATCAGGCCGAGGAACTCGGCGCTCATGCTGTGGAAGCGCGACGTCTCGACCGGCAGCAGCGTCTTGATGTCCGCCGAGCCGGAGAAGATGCCCTCCAGGTAGACCCAGCGACGCTGCACGTCGATCCAGACGTCGAACAGCGCATTGATGCGATTGAGGCGCTCCTCCCAGGTGAGGGCCTCCTCCTCGAACACCTTGTAGTACGGCGACAGCTTCATGGCGGCCACCGAGTTGATGTGCTCCTTCACCTTGTTGAACAGGTCGTCCCAGCCGCGGATGATGCGGCACTTGTTCTGGTAGTTGATCAGATCCAGTTCGTAGTTCTGCCACGACTCGCGCACCTGCTTGAGGAACTCCTCCAGCGCCATCTCGCCCTGCGCCACCAGAATCGTGTCCTTGACCACCGACTCGTTCTTCAGCAGGTTGACGTCCCACACCTGGCCCAGCGTCAGCTCGCTCAACACCCAGTTGACGCGCAACTGGCGGCACAGCTGCTTCCAATGGCGCTCCTTCAGCGCATCCGACTTCAGCTCAACGATCAGCATGTTCACCTTGATGTTGGACTGGATCAGCTTCTTCACGTACTCGTAGCTCTCGTACATGCGCAGCCGGGCGGGCAGCTCCTTCAGCTGCGCCATCATCGTCTCCAGCGACTGGCGCAGCTTGCGCGGCTGCACGGACAGCCACGGCTTCTCGCGCGTCTCGTCGATCTGCGACCAGATCTTCGCCAGTTCGCCCCAGACGCCGCGCAGGTCCTGCAGCTCCTCCAGCACCACCGACATCCGTTCGCCGCTGGTCGTGCTGTTGGCCGACTGGCCGCCGCCGCCGCCGGCGGCGCCGCCATCGTGCAGCTCCAGCGCCTCCTTGGCCTTGGCCACGTTGTCGCGCTCCTCCTTCAGCCGGGCGTACTTGCTCTCGAACAGCTGCAGCTGCTGCAGCGCATCGTCCGGACGGGTGCGGCCGCCGGTCGGCTTGTTCTGCTCCCACTCGTTGAGGAAGTCGAGCGTGCGCTGCTCGACGGCCTTGTCCTCGGCGATGATCTTCGTCTGCAGACTCGCGACCTGCGTCTGGATGGCCGAGTCCTTGCGCTTCATGATCTCGCTGAAGGCGGACCACTCGCCCTCGATGTTGTCGACGTGCAGCCAGGCGTTGGGGAACTGGAAGCGCTGACGCTCCAGGATGCGCTGCGCCTCACGATAGACGTCCACCTGCTTGTCCCAGACGAGCATGTCCTTCTTCAGCGACTGCACGTAGGTGATGAAGCTGACCGCTTCGGAGGTGCTGGCCGCCTCGATCGATTGCAGCTCGAGGTCGGAGCGCGACTTGGAGACCTTGGCGTGGAAGTGCTGCATCTCGGTGCCGAGCAGCGTGCCGAACTTGCTCAGAGCCTCCTTGTGCCACGAGTCGTACTTGAGCGTGACCTTGGCCTGGACCTTGGCGTAGTCGATGATGATGGGGCCGTAGCCGCGTCGCGTGTCCGACGTGTCGAAGGTGGTGCGCGATTTTCTGTGCGGCGGGGCGGGCATAAACATATTATTATAATGATTAAATGTTGAGATGTATACGATGTCGTCACAACATCTCAAAATGACATTGGAATCGCATGTGATATTGAGATAACATTTCACGGTGGATTTGAATATTTGCGATGTTGTGGGGATGTTGTGAGGACATTCAACGCGAAACATCCCCGAAACGTCCACCCCTCTACTCACTTGATATCATTCAAACACTTGATCCACAAGTTGATGTCCTCGCCCAGCCGCCCGTACAGCTGATCCGCCTGCAGATCCCACAGGCTCTGGTAGCGCAGCCACTCGTCCACGTAGCTGCGCACCTCCGCCACCTTGTGCTCGATCGCCTCGTACGCCGCCTCCAGCGGCTCCGAGCCGCCCGGCATCCGGTTCAACAGATTCCGGTACGTCACCGGCACCGGCAGATCCAAGCCCACTTGGTAGCGCGACGACTGCAGGCGCGTCTGCGACGTCACGATGGCCTCCCACGCGAACAGCTGCTGCGTGATCTGGAAGCGCGCCTCCTCGATCGACGGGAACAGATACATCTGCTGGTTGGTGATGCGAATCTCGTGGATGGCATGCTGGATCTGCGGATCGCCGCCCGCCCGGTGCGTCGGCGCCGCCGGCGCGTCCGTGTCCATCGACAGATCGACCTCCTTGGCGGCGCCGTGGCCGCTCAGCGCATCGCGCCACGCCTGCACTCCGGACTGCAGTCGGGCTCCCAGTTTCTTCTCCACCTCGTCGTCCAGACGCGCCACCCACACGTGCAGATTCGAGTACTGGCGCAGCGACAGATCGTCGACGGCATGCTGGATCTTGGCCAGGATGTCGGCGAACGTGGCCGCCGAATACGGGCACGTCTCCAGCGAGCGCACATCGACATCGAGCTGCTCCTCGACGACGAGCAGGTCTTCGACCTTCTCCTGGAACGCGACCACGCAGTCGGACAGCCGCTGCACGTACGTGTCCAGCTTGTAGCTCTCCCAGATCAGCGCGAGGCCCTCGGCGATGAGGGCGAGCGCCTCCTTGCGCAGGCCGGCGACCAGCGGCACGATGGAGGCGCGATCTTCGATCTGCGGTGCGTTCGCCGATGGGGGATGGGATGACAGATTAGAGTCGCATAGACGAATAGCAACGAATAGCAACGGGGTTGTGTGCAGATGTGTGTGAGGGGAGGGAGGAAGGATAGGTTGGGAATTCTAACTGCACACAAATGTATGCGTCTGAAAGTGGATGGAGTACGTGGTTTGGTGGATTTGGGAGTGGATAGAATTGCACACATATGAAGGCGGATATACGATACTGTATGATACTCGGTAGTCTACCTTGAATACTGAATTTTGTGCTATGTTCCTATTAAATAGCTGCATGAAACAAACGGGTAGAGATATTGCAGGTGAATTCAATGGTGTTGTTGGGCAGACACAAACACGCGGGCATTTTTGTCGGTGTATGTGTGTATGTGTGTTCAATAGTAGCGTGGTGGTTCTTGGTGTGAGGTGCGATGTGGTATTGGGTCGTTATTGGCATGTGTTTTTTGGTGGTAAATCGGCTCGCTGTGTACGCAAACTAATCACAAACAAATCAGGCCAGCTTAGCTCTCAGCTCGGAACTCAGCCAGAGAAATACAATACAAATATTTGTGGAAACATTTTCATACCTTCTCCAAAGTCCGTTCGTACGCCCGAACGCTTTCGATCAACGAAATGGCAAACGGATACGTTTGGTTCGCCTGATGCGCCTTGTTGACAATCGCCAGCGGCACTCTGAAAAAAATACCAATATTAACCCACGATTCAACCAACTTCTTTGCATCGCATGCTCACCTGAAACCCAAACTCTTCAGGTTCCGCACCTCCTTGTACAGCGTAATGATCTCCGGCAGAAAGTTCACCTTCAGCTTCAGCACGTTCCCACGACCGGTGCGCGAGCGCGCCGAATCGATCATGAAAATGCGCCCGGTGATGCCGCCAAAATTCCGCTCCTGCACCTTGCGCGCCCAGTCCTGGAACACCTCGGTGGTGCTCAGCTTCGCACGGAAACTGTCCCCATCCGCCTTCAGCTTCTGCCCGTCGATGTGCGACTCCCAGCCCTTGCCCAGCACGTCCTCGACGCGCTTCAGGTACATCGTCAGCTGGTTGTCGATCTGCCGCGCCCAAATGATGGAGCCCGCCACCGGCGGCAGATCGCGCACCACCGACAGCCGGCAGCTCTTGCCCTGCGAGTACTGGATCTTGAACTTCTCGTGCAGCGCCTCGATGTCGTCCTTGACGCGCTGAATGAGCTGCGTCTGGTACTCGCGAATGGCGCCGCGGATGTGCGGCCGCACGAACAGCGCATTGAAGCGCGAGAAGATGCGGAACATCTCGTTGGCGTTCTTGGCGGTGCCCAGCTGGTCGCGCAGGTGCGCCGTGATGCGCGTCTCCACGCGGTCTGTGCGGGAAAATCGGAGCGTTTTGTATAACAACCTTACATACTCTCAAATACCTCTACTCACCGATCCGCTCCTCGTACCGCTTCACCGCCGCATCCCACGCCTCCGAGCCCTCCTTCGTGATGTCCAGGCACTCCACCTCCTTCACATTCTCGTACGCCAGGTTCACCTCCTCGATGGCGTTCGCATCGGTCGCCTCCAAGCTGTACGGCTGCTTGATCGCCCCCTCGGCCTTCGCCGCGTCGCCGGCACCCTCGCCATCGCCGGCGGCAATCGCAGCCAGCTTCGTCGGCCGCAGCACGCGCAGAATCACCGTGCGCAGCTGCTCGTGCTGCCGGCGGAACTTGCGCATGTGGTCCATGCGCTGCTGCACCTTCTTGTGCGCCGGCGTCACGCGCCACACCATCTTCAAGTGCTCCTCGCGCTTCTTCTTCACGATCTCGCGCAGCATCTGCGTCAGCTTGTCGTACTCATCGTCCCAGCTGCTGAACACATAGAAGCACTGCGTCATCACGCGCTCAAACTCATCGAACGGGATGTGCATCAGGCGCCTGGTGCCCAGCACCTTCAGCAGCTGCTGGCTCAAGTCGCGCGAAATCGCCTCGATCAGCCGCAGCGCCCGCTGGATCGGGTACTTGGTCGTCCGGATCTTGCGCAGGTGCGCAAAGATCGACTGCACCGCGGCGCGAATCTTCTCCAGCTCCGTGGCGGCCAGCAGATCGTTGATCGGAAAGTCCTTCATCAGCGGATTGTAATCGGCCACCATGTCCAGGGCCTGCTTCAGCCCGGTGTCCGTGTCGAACGACACCGTCGCATGGAAGCGCTTGCCCAGCTTCAGGATGTCCAGCGTCAGCGTCACCTCCGGCGCCTCGCGCTTCTCCTGGATGCGGTGCAGCGCGCGCTCCAGATTCAGCCAGAACGAGATCTCCTGCAGCGCGGTGCCCGACGACGGATCGCGATCCAGTTTCGTCACCTTCTGGATCTCCTTGATCCAGCGATTGACGCCGTTCTGCAGCATGTTCAGGAAGCTGCTGTCCTCGCAGCGATCGCCGAAGTCGGTGACGCGCGCCTTGCGGTCCTCGTCGGCGCACGCCTTGATCACCGCCGCCACCGTCGGATTGATGGCCAGCGAGATCTCCGGTATGTCGATGTTCTGCTGCAGATGCAGCAGTCCCATCTCCAGTTCGGCCAGCTTCTTCTCGACGGAGGGGGCCATTTTGTCGCCGTCGCGGTCCGCGCGGCCCGACTCCTTGATGTACGACTTGAAGTAGGGCGCGAGCGTTTTGCTGATGAACGAGTGCAGCGTCTCGTACGGCGAGCCTTCGGAGAAGTTGATGCAGCGCAGCTGCGCATGGATGGGCTTGTCGGCTTCGATGACGGCGCCGCGCTTGATGCAGGCCAGAGCGGCCATCCGGTTGGTGGTGAAGTGGACGTCGTTGCCGATCAGATAGGTGACGGCGGCCTTCTCCTCGCCATCGTCGGCGGTCGGATCGGATTCGTCGTCTGTGGTGCAGCGAGAAAAGAACGAGAGTGAATACCGGCGGTTGCATCAACGGACGACCATACACGCACATCGCATTCATAGACGTTCCACTTAGAAATCAGAGATAATAATACGCTTTTCCTTTCATTTACGCAATGAAAGAAAAAGCGGCCCATTAACATATTATTTTTGTGGGTTTGATTAAAATCGGGACGAGCGCGAACGCTTTATCCCGGCTACCAAAAATACTACGCACGAGTTGTCCACATTAGGGAC
>JANTBZ010000005.1:321536-333256 GCA_024741255.1 Exechia fusca
TTTGTGTATAGCAACCTGTTTATTGCTGATTACACAGTTCCCAGTTTTTGACGACGCGTTTGATAAATTTGAGGTGCGGCTTCGGGGATTCGAACCAACAACTTGTGATTCCAAAACCCGACTACGTTACCCACTCTACCATCGCGTCGTCGGTTCGTCAACATAGACGTTATAAGTCGTGTAGCATGTTATCCTTGAGGTTGATATAGAAATGATATAGAGCCCAACAAATGAACCTCTCATTCAAGATGCACAGATTTGGTAAAATCGCATGATTACAGAAGTTATGAGCAAAACTTGAAACTATGTTCAACCTAGACGGTGTTCCCCTACACAAACAGCGGAGCAGCGAAAGCAATTCGAATACGTTTTTATCCCAGCCGTCGTTGTCATTCGCATACACACACGGGGGAGGCGTCGCTGCTGCCAACGTGGCGACGGCGACGACGACGTCGCCAACGACGATGTCGACGTCTTGTGGTTCCCATTGGACTTGTGTGTGTGTGTGTGCGCGCAGACGCTTGCGCGTGAACGCGTCGCACGCACGCACACTGGCTGGCTGGCTGGCTGGCTGGCTAACACGTTCTGTGTGCCATGATTTCAATCGATAAATTCGTTGCAAACATGTATTGGCAGAAGGAGCGCTCTTTGTACGCGAGCGCGCGAGTGTTCACACGAGCGGCGCGCATGTGTTAAAACGTGTGTGTATGTGCGCGCGTCCTCGGACATGGGCGTTAAAATGTTTGGGGCGAAAAATGCTTGGAACCGTGAATTTGCACACGCATGCTGGCTGTGCGGCTGAGCGGCTACGGACGATGTTCTGTTCGATATATTCGATGGAGTTGCACGCGCAGCATGACAGCATGGGCGAGCATGCTGCAAAAAATAGGAAATGTTCGCGCACACGCCAACGCCGACACACGCACACACACACACACTCCGGTCTAACGAACGAACGGTGCCAAACATTGTTCGCGCTGTGTTCGGCGTGAGTGTGTGCGAATGGCGGAACGTTGGGCCGCCGCACTTTCCACGAATAAGCGAGATGGTAACGATGATGATGGTGCGTACTGCTGGTAACGATGACGACGACGACAACGGCGATGTTGTTGATGCTCTGCCCATGATGAACGCATGCCGAGCAGAGAGCAGATGATGACGGCGATGACCCACATTCGCACGCCAGTCCAGTATGATATTTATCGGATCTCGGCTCGGCAATGTGTTCCTATAAATTCGCATCGCGCGGGTAACATTGATTGCGAGCGTTGCGCAAAGTGTGCGTGCGTTCGTCGCTTGTTCGAGGCGCAACAATTGTGCGGAAACCAGGCGCGCGCACGATGCCAGAGTCGTCGTCTGTGTGTTGTCGCGTGTCTCCTCTGCATTGTTTTGCCAGCCGAGAGGAAATTACGTTTCAGCATTTATATAACAGAGCACACGCGATTATATTGCGACTGTTGGCCATTGTTTCGTGTTGTCGAGGATGGCGGCTTCCGTGTCTAACGCAAGGCTCGCTTGACAGGCTGATAAGGGTGGGGAATGTAGTTGATCGACGCAATCGAAGAGCGGCGGCTTTCACAGGTGGAACACGCGACAGAATAAGGACTTTTGACATAAAGTCATGTGACAAACGATACGTACTAGAGGTGTGCAGAGTTTGTTACACTTACACTTAATGAATAGATAAATACTTGATATCTGTTACAAAAGACAAAATCACAATTTGAATGTCCATGTTATCTTTTGGTTGTTCTATTCCTTTAAAAATGACGACGTAAGTGCCATAAAAAGAGCGTTCGCCGGCCTTGCTCTTGCTCCTTTTCGATAAAAAAAAATAATTCAATATAATAGTGTGAATAATGTCGTTTCACAGGATTAAAAAAATACCTGGAAAATACAGGTGCTCTTAAATGCAGTTAAACACGAATATGTAAGAAGCACGCTCATAGGGTCCCTGGAGACAATTTTATCAATGGTTTTTTAATGTAACGTAAAGCAATCACCAACAGTTTAATTTCATTCGAAATAAGTTTCACCAGATTATTATTCTTCAACGTACAAATCGCCAGTATGGGTTTTGTACTGAAATGTGTGTCTCAAAATGTTCGACGATTCACCGACGTCAAAGGACATACAAAATTTGAAGAAATGGAATGCTGCTCACTTCTTATAATATGCATCCATAGAATATAAGAATAAAGAGCTCGATGAGACTCGCCCTTGCGAAGCACTGCTTAGTATTTTATGAAATCACGTATGACCGAGTATTCTTTGGGCCAGTGACCTGACAATTACCAGAGAAAAACCTGAAAAGCTATTAGTGAAATTGATTACATTCAACCATTCTCCAGTGACGAGCATTAACATATCGTGGAAAAAGTGAAACTAACTCTGCACACACAAGTTCGAAATTGCTACAACTTCTCAGAGAAAGTCCTCATTGCATAAAAACGAGTGCATACTCTTGTCTCCCCAAGTCCTCTCAAAATATTATTTTGCGTCTAATTTCACCCCTGGCAGCCGCTATTCAATTGGTTCGATCATCTACGTTCCCCTCCCTTGTTAGTCATAGAAACGGACAGCGTGAATTCGCGCCCCACCATCGATCATCGCCTAGGCGAGGAGGTCATTAATATGCGTGGCGCATTCAATTGAGCTCGCGCATATTCACATTATTATTGATTTATTCGCAGTGCGCGTGTTTGTTCGCAAACAATTAAAGAGCGTTTGTTGCATAATTGCCACGTGTCCGGCGCAACTCCGCCGGCGACCCAACAGTCGCGTACAGAAACGAAACTCGGCTTTTGTGCCCCCACGCATTCTGCGCGTGCGTTGTTTGCCATCCGTTTGACGTCGTCGTCGTCGATGGCAAATGTTTGTTGCGCGCATACAAATCGCAACATCGCACGCATAAAGTCGCGTGGGACGATGTTTGTGATGTTTATGTGCGAGTGCGCGGCGGAACCGAAATAACTCTCTGCTAACAAGACCCAGACGACGACGACTACGCGTGTAATAAACTATCCACTCGACTACCTCTTTTATCTCTGCCTGCCTGTGCGTGTGCGTGCCTGCACGTCGACGCGTGTTTCGCAACAATTTTACAATATTCCAACACGCGGCGCCCCCTATGATGATGCACTCTCGGCTCGGCTCTGCTCAAACGCACTCGTTCGAGAATACCTCGCCACTCGCAACTCGCAACTGGGAGTAATACCACACATAAAAGTGTGCTGGCTGGCTGGCTGGCTGTGTCGTGGCACCCACGAAACTTCGCCCTCGAACTGCGTCGAATCTGCGCCGCGCCACTACAACATATACCAGCCACGCGGAATATTATCGGCACTAAAGTGCTTTCAACCACGACGACTCGACGGCCAAACACCAGCCAGCACCAGCCAGCCAGCAGCCAACTAAACTCCCTTTTCACTCTTACTCTGGATACTGGGTACTAGCTGCTGTAGCCCAGCCAAAGCAGCGATGCTGAGGTTTCTGGCGCAACATATTTGTGTGTGATATTAACACATATTCGTCGACACGAGCGACGACGACGACGACAACGCGAGCGCTCAAAGTTCAAAACAACATTCCTTGCTCGCAGTGGCGGTGGCGGCGGCGGCGGCGGCGGCGGCACTCTCGCCGAGCCATTCCCCAGCGCAAAACTCTCGTCTCGGGCTTTGGATGGTCGTCGACGGCGTCGTCGTCGTCGTCGTCTCTACATCATAAACCGCACTCAGCGCGATGGCATACAAGCGACTCACTTTGGCGTTTTGTATCAGAGCACACACACACACACGGGCTGACGTTCTTTTGTGCACACGGCCGCCACCACCGCTTCCACCACAAACACGTCCCTCTCTCTCTCTCTCTCTGTCTCTCTGCTGTTCGTGTCCGTCCCATTGAACGCAATCTAACCGCGGGCGAAGCCCCGCCGCAGCCGCAGCAACTTTCGCATTTCCGGCGCACCACCGCACATATTTGCCGGATGAATTGTCTTATCGCGCAAACAGTTGTCGTCGTCGTCGAATTCCTGTCCGCGCGTGCAATTGTCGTGCGGCCGAGGCGGCGGCGACGGCGGCGGCTTGTCGTTGTCGCTGCGGTTGTCAGTGGCAACTTGGCGGATAAAAATTTGCGCTCCGCTCGACTGGCGGCGGAGGGAGGCGACGCGGCTGCAGAACCAGAGAGCGAACAAACATTTATTTGTTCGACGAGCCGTGCGACGCGCGAGTGGATTCAATTTGTCACCAATCGGAAAGTACTCATTATTCGGGGGGGGCAGCACTTTCGTCGCGCGCTGTCGTCGGTTGCCCCGAAAATATGTGTGTCTGTACTATATACGCTGGTACAGATACTACATGTGTAGTCTAGACGCGCACGAGCGTCGAGAGCACGCTCCGCCAATATTCGCATTTCGCTGACGCGTTCGCACTCACGAACCTGCACACCCGCAGGTACAGTGACGTATTTGGAGCGACGGTTTTGGGTGTGGGGAGCTTAGGACAAATTCTAGTTGTAGTTTAGACACTTCTTCTCCGAAAAAATCAGACTAGATGTTCCAATGAACCGACATATTGTTGCCAGAGATGTTAATGTAGAAAATGGCTAATTTTATACATGAATAAAATGCCAGTTTCTACCCCTTAAAATCCATTTCGAATTATGGTCTACTATGTTCTAAGTCGTGAAGACTAAAAATTATCAATAAATGAGCAAATTTAAGGTGATTACAACACATTCTCAGTGTCCATAAATATCATGAATCAGCCGGTCATTTTAAGCACCGGTCATTTTTCGCACATTCATAACCACTGCCAGTCATTCTCTGAGCTGTGGCGCATCTCTGCCACAGCGCGAGAGTGCTCGACTCAAGTGATAAATGATAACGTAGTGTGGTACGACATTTATGCTTTAGACTTGATTTTCTTGCAGGTAACGAATCGCAATTTTAAATGTACGTTTATAGCTAACCTATTTTTTAATCATACTGATTCGCTTTCGCAAAGGAGGGAAGGGAATCAAAACCATTCGATGTTAATGTGCTTCGGCTGGTTTGAAACCTGGACCTCCCGCACCGAGCTATATGGCTCAGGATCAATAAAATATAAGAAAGGTTCCTATTCTCCTGTAATTATGTGTCTAATGGTAACGGTTCATTTTAACGATTGTGAACACCATCTGGGATATTCCCTAAATATGATTTCAGAAGTCACGTCATTTTCTACACCATTGTTGACACCTTTTCATTTTCTACATAATTATCTACATTTCCCGCCATTTTGTACACGAGATCTATGAAATGATTTTGAACGCGAAGATTAACATTTCTGATTGTTGCCCTACTATGCACTTCAGTTGAACAGTCGATTTTAAACAGCCGATTTCATGGTAATCTTTCAAACCCTGGCTACGCCACAGCCCGCACGCCCGCACACCCGCACACATTGCGAAACTGTTGAACGTTTCGGCATCGTCATTGTGTGGCGCCGGCTGTGGCCCGAACTGTGCGTGAGTGTGTGTGTGGCCCTCGCCTTGCCGCTAACCGCCATCGCCTCCACCGACGACGTCGTCGTCGCCCAATGACCCGGCGTATAAATTGAATTTCATTATTTGATCGAATCAATTTCCCGAATTCCCACCGAAATTGAACTACTTTGTATGGAAACACACGCCAGGCGGCGATTGGGGGCCCAATGCTTTTGATACGTGCAATGTGGCAATGTCTGTGTGTCTGTGTGTGGGTGTGAGCGGGCGTGTGTGCGTGCGTATGTGCCTTTTGTGTCGGCTCAAGCGTTTAAGCTGCTGCAGCATTATATCAATCAACGCATATTATGTTTGAACATCATCACAAATGACATCCGGCTCTCCGGTATGCTCGTATATGCTCAAACGACGGCGTCGTCGAGCTCGTCGTGCATCGTCATTCGAACACATTATTGCTACACACCACCCTACATGAATGTGCTCCATTTATTATCACATACATTTTCGATAATGCCGTACTAATGCGCTTTCGGCACGTCATACTATATGTACATCAAACAAACGTGGCTGCAATAAATGTGTGTGTGTGTCCTTTAACCAATTGCGCACCCTGCTCTCCGGTTGACTTGCACACACACACATCATTCACACGCTTCCCACACGATGAAGCCATTATCATCGATATTACACTTAAACACTGGTCCCATTTTCCATGTGCGTGGGGGTGCTAGTGTTTGATGTGATCGTACACGCGGCTTCCAATATCCGTTCGCAATTTACGAACGCACGTGCGAATGTGCTGTGAAGTAATATGCGAATAGAGAGGTGCGGTATCTCACTTAAAAATATCGATTATGATCACTCTGGATATCGGGGCGACGTTGAGGCTCTCACAGACTGGCGCAAATGTGTTTGCATCGGGGCGTCGGCGAGGAACGTCGTACCTGACACAAATGCGCAGTCTTCTTATGCTGTTTCTATGCATATTGCGAATATGCGGATGCTCAATTCGAACTTAAGTCGTTAATGTAGGCTGCTAATGCCCAGCAAGATGAGTGAATCGAATCGGGCGCATCATGCTAATTGACGCCTGCAAGTGCTGAGCTCTGCGTGTGCAAATAGGTGTGTGTGTTGTATGCTCGCGATAAAATCGCACTCGTCACGCACGGAATAGCATGTAGGTCAGGTTTGAATCGGCCTACATATCCCAGATCATCCGCATCGCACAATTTATATATCAAAATTAATATAACTCGGGCGTTGAAATGTGCTCACGCCGGCATTTCAGACCCCATGCAATTACGGTGCGTTTGAGGACGGATGTGTATGTGTGTGTGTGTGAGTGCGTCGGTTTAGCACATCTTCACATACACCACCTACCCTACCACCATAACGGCATGCATCTATCAACGGTTTAAATTATATGCATCCCATCTCGTTTGCGCAACGGCCTCGTGGATGTGTATCGCGTGTGCGCATACACATACAGGTATACTATCTCTCTTGGGCGCACACACTCGAGTGCCCACTACATTCAATACACGTATAACATATACACACACAACTCCAGCGACGCGTTCACTTGCACACTTTCGAACGAACGGGTATACCTTGAGAATAATAAGGGAAAAGGAAAAATGCCATACACTCTCAAACACACACACACACACTCCTACACTGGCGCAGCCCGACATAAAATCCAGGCGCATGTACTGCAAAAATCGCAGGCGTTCCACACACATACAAACACACACACACACCGACGAGACGCCGACGCGGACGCATATCTCCAAGTGACATGACACTAGAGGACGTTTTCTTTTGCGTCTTGTACCCACTCGACTCTTAACACCTCCTTCGCCCACGAGTGTGCACTCGTCTTATATCCGTTTTTTCGCCTTTGTGTTTAATGTGCCGGCGTCGTCGTCTGCCCGTGTGTACAACCGGCACACGGGGCACTTGCAGCAGCCAGAAACCACGCGAAATGCCCATAACCCGCGTGCTCCATGCTCCTCGTCGTCGCGCAGACACTGGGATTTTGTGCAGCATCCTTTTTGCTGTCGCCGCCACGCCACGCGCGCAGTAGCAGATGTTACTCTCATTCTATTCGCGTTTGGTATATGCTTACTACAGTGACGAATGGACGAGACTGCTGGCTAGAGGCTGCTGGCAAGCACAGCTCAGCGTCCGTTTGCTCAGCCCGCAAACGCATTATACTATAATGTGCATTTTATATTATTGCAGAGAATTACTTATGCGTTCCACCACCAGGCCGCCACAGACCAGAGGCCACCTTGAATACAATGTGTCGTCGCATTTCGCACACCAGCCTTATGCATTAGCATTAACTCTCTTCCACTATCTCACACGCTCGCTCGGTTCACAGATATCCGACGATGATCGCATGAGCTTAACGACAGCCGTCTCTGACGACGAAGATGGGGAAAGTGTCATGGCGTCTCCATACAAAACGAAAGGAAACGCAGCCTCGTTCAACTGCACCGGAGCCGTGCGCAAAGCTGGGTAAGTCTTGCATATATTTTGTGCGCCTCCTCCATCCTTCAAAATGCTAATAAACCCAAAATCCGTTCCCGCCGCACAGTTTTCTCTCCGTCAAGAAATGGGTGCTGCGCAAGAAGCACCAGATCGAGCTGGCGAAGGCGCGCGGCTGGAAGGGCTACTGGGTCTGTCTGAAGGGCACCACGCTGCTCTTCTATCCGTGCGACTCGCGCGAAGGCCGCTCCGTCGATTCGGCCCCCAAGCACCTGATCATCGTCGACGGCGCCATCATGCAGCCGATTCCGGAGCATCCGCGACGCGACTACATTTTCTGCCTGAGCACCGCATTCGGCGATGCGTACCTGTTCCAGGCACCGTGTCAGGTAAGCGACGACGATTGCAAATTGCACGATTGACATGTCGGTTCGTCGGCACACCGGCATCACCATCCAACATTGGCACATTGATTGACACCGACCGACACCCGGCGGCGGCATCGACCGCAATTTCGCACCGCTCTCTCTCTCTGGCAACAGGTCGAACTGGAGAACTGGGTGAACAGCATTCACAGCGCCTGTGCGGCCGCTTTCGCACGGCATCGCGGCAAGACGGGCACGCTGCATCTGCTGCAGGAGGAGATCTTCCGTCTGGAGAAGTCCATTGAGTCGGTAAGTTTGGGCGGGAGCCGGAGTGCGCGATTTGACAGTTTGACAAACATTCGGACAGCTGAGTGAGGTTTTTGGCGCTGGCGGGAGTGGGGGGTGTGCAAAGGCCAAAGTTGGCGACGATGTCAACAGTTTTGACGCCACCTGCTCCGCGGCGAGTGATGTTCGCCCGAAAAAGACGTCCAACTTGTGCGAGGAAACTTTAAAGTGTTTTCAGCGCTCGCAACTTGTTGTCGACAAACATTAGAGACTCGATGATGCTGTGACGGCAGTTTGGAGTGGATTCAGTGTGAGCTACACTGAAACACGTTCACACGCACGCGCGCACATCGCAGGCCCGGATTGGGGGCAAGGTGCGGGTACAAATGGTTTGATTCTCGGGCAACATAACGCGAGCAACGCCCTGTTTATTTTTGTTGCTAGAGAGTCAGGTTTCGGAATCACAAATCGTGGTTTGAGTCCCCGAGCGCTGAGCGCTGATCTCGTTACAGTAAAAGCTGCCTGTTTGAGAGAAGCTATCCTTTTGAAATACTGTTGCCTATCAACAGTAAATAACCTGTAAATCTTCGTATTTCAAATACAGCCGCACAACACTCCTCATTGGGGTACATTTTATGTAGATGATGATGAAATATAAATTTGTTTAAACTTCATACTTCACACTTTTACATTTATTCTTCCAGCTGAACCCCTCGAATTGAAAACATCAACTTACTTAAGAATATGAATGGAGGGTTCCGTTCGTATTTTCATGGAAAATATTCGTTTTATATTGAAAGGGACTCGCTCGTGGTTTGAAACAGTACGATGAATAGTACGAATGAAAAGAAAATCGACATAAGCGCCTGGAATCAATTGATCATATGACGGCCCTGACACACTCACACACACACCCTCTCGCACACTTAATTGCGGACTTCAGTATTGGCATTTTAATCGCCTCGCCTCGCGGCTCGTGTTTGTGCATGTGTACACGCTGCGGATTAATTACACGACGCATGCAAGTTGGCTTAGCTTTGGCGAGGTGAACGAAGAAAATATGAAAATCGCGGATGCTTTGGTGTCGATGGTGCTGGTGCTGGTGCTGCAACTGCGCGCGACTAGGTGAATTTCAAGTTGACGCGGACACGGCCAGACGTTCGTCGCTCACTTTGCCTGACGTAATGTCCGGATTAGAAGATTGCTTTGGGGGTGCGCCGCGCTTGTGACGCGCGCATTGATCGACAGCAGAGGCGCCGACAAACACACTCGCACACAGCATGCACAGAGAGCGCGCGATTGAGATTGAGATCGAGCGAGATGAAATGTTATTTTTAATTGGATTTTCCACTTAATCCTTTCGGCTTCGCTCCGGTGCAACGTCGACGATGCCAGCAGTGTTCAGACACTCCCAACAACACACACACTCCCACACTCGCACGCTCGCATGCGCGCGACTACACAAACCCAATAAAACGCGAGCGATATGCCCCGGAAAAATACCCGCACTGCGCGCTCGATGATGTTCGATGGACGCGCGCACGTTCGGATTTCGCGAGCGCAGCAGCATAACTCAAGGAGTAATCGGTCCATCGAGCTGCGAGCTGCAAGCACGACGGGTTGTGTAACGCATCGCAAAATTGATGTTTGAATAGGCAAACGACACAAGACGGGCTCCGACGGGCTCCGAACACACACACACACACACACGTCCACACGCGCGTGGATTTCGCAATTTTCCATCCCATCGTCTATATTATTCAGCCAGCGGGCACATTTGTTTCCCCGAAAATTGCACACTATTGCATGCACGCACGCACGCAAGTCAGCCTCAAAGACAATCCATCGCATCTCACCCAGCAGCAGCAGCACTTATCCAACACGCAGAGCCTAGAAACGGCTCTGCGGTGTAGAGAAGCGAAAAAAAACGCGAAATGACGTCAGTTCCATACACAAGATTATATGCCAGATACGTGACCAAAATGCGTAACAGATCGCACACACACAAGCGAACAGCTCTCGCTGTCTCGGCGGAGTTGGTGCTTCGCGTGCGTGTGTGTGTGTGTGTGCGGGTGGGTGTGCGCGATAGGCAGACAGTATATACCCCAAGTTATTAAATGTGTCCGAGTCGAACAAAGTGGCGAGCACGCACGCACCCGAGCGACGTGCGTGTACTACGTGCGTGCTACACATTATACAGCCGAGCAAAAAGAATACAGCAGAATATCATATTGTGGAGAGAAGATGAAACCCGCGCATATATCCCTGTCGTCCTGGCGGCCACCCGCCAACCGCCGCCGCCGCCGCCGCCGCCGACCCCAGATATTGAGATCGAATAAACTTCGACATACTCGTCGCAGCAGAAACATGCCCGAGTTGATTGTGTGTTAATACAATACACCCCTGCGCAGAAATCTACTCGAGGACGACGAACGTCGGCGACGGACGCCGATGGTGGGCGAATATATTTTTAATGTTGAAATAATCTGGCCGTGTGGATATCGGAGCTATCGGATCGGATCGGATGGATGGCTGGGTGGGTGGCTGGAGCTGAAGTGGGTGAGCGTGCATTATGTTATTGAGTGCGTGTAGTGTCTCTCGACTGCACACACACACACACACACACAGACACACAGACACACTCGTCGATGTCTAGTGGAGATTATTATTAGGTTATGCTCTGCTCGTGCGTGGACGGATATATGGATCTATATTAAATATCAATGGTATTATGTGAGCGTCGCTGCGTCGAAGCCGTTGTCACGTACATATATTGTAGTATGTGCCATGTCTGACTATGATGCACTCGTCGGCTCGTGGGTGCGAGCGAAGCGTGTATCGATCTCATCAAATCTTTTGTTGAATCGGTCTCTGGTGCATGCTTATCATACCGCACTCTTCCGCTCTGCTCGATGTGATTGCTAATGTCACTGAACCAGGAGGAGGGCAGCCCGATTTATTGCAGTAGCAATATTGGTTGATTTGCAGCGAAATTGAACGAAATTTAATCAAGCTCTTTCGGGTACTCGACATTTATTTTGAATTGGAACCGACACGTTGGCATAACGTTTTACAATTTCCTTATTCAAATTCGTT
>JANTBZ010000005.1:343347-359786 GCA_024741255.1 Exechia fusca
CCAAATAGTTTCGGAAACAGAAAAGTTTGGCAGCTAAAGATTCCTGATTCCCTAAAGATATGAAAACAATGTTTAGACATATCATGCATGCGATTTTGGGAATGTTAGAGCATTTTGCGGAGAGGGTACCGCGATTACGCAAACACTGACAATTGTCAATATCAACAAAATGTCGATAATTTAATGATTGGCGTACGAATCGTGGGTTAGCGCCAAATACTTTTTGAAGGTGATCTTGATATTTCGGGATCGCTGTATTTTGGCTATCGGCCTTGATAAGACTATGTAGAGGAACCAGTTTTCATCAACAAGTTTGTGTTTTCATCACTTTTCCTGGGGCTTAGTGAACCTTCGCCGATGCCATATGTCTGATGTCAAATACTAGACGGGGGATTGTGACGAAGTTAGACCGGCTTGTCTACTATGTGAAGCAAGTCGGCCTGAGGGTCAACGTAGCGAAGACCAAGCTACTGCTGTTGAACCCAGATCCCAAAGATCCCAACGTTTCCGTTATAGTCGATTTTGAGCTAGCGCGGTATACTTTTGGCAAACAGCTTTATCATGCCCTAAATAGCTTTTTTTTTTAAATATTGTATGTTTGCGTCTGTAACTGCCATATTCGCATTGTTGGTGCCCAAATGACCCATACGAAATATTGCGATTTTTTCGTCTGGATTAGATCCCAAATTTCCTCAATACATTTTTTGTTTTTATCCCATCGGAAAGCAGTGTTTAACAAGTACGAGAAATACGCAGTTTCTTTCGCTATGTCGAAAGTTGCTACAATCACATTGATATATCCAACGAACCAATTGTTCGTTAGATGTAATTTTTCAATAATAATCTTTCGAAGATTAATAATAGATCTTCCGCTATATTATTCCATCGATACGATTCCAACACAACTGTTACTGTTAAAATACGAAATAACATCTACTAACTAATTTCCCAACTCCAACTCAGCACCCCAAACAACCCTGCACTCAGACAACATACGCGGCGGAAGAGAACGAACGAGCACCGCGGAAAGAGAGAGCGCCGAACAGCGACGAAACAGGAGACGGTGACGTTGTGTCGGCTCGGCGGTCGGTGAACGGCTCAACATCGGCGTTGGAGCCACCCTCTCGAAATTCGCGCATCGATGTTGACGCCATTACAATTACGTTTACCACTGCGGGCGGGCGTCGAGTCTCGTGTCGTCTTGTCGCCGTCGTCGTCGTTGTGTCGTCGAGTATATAATACTACACGCGCAGTCTCAATGAGTTCGCGAGTGAGCGAGTGAGTGTGCACACGAATAGTAGTGGTCAGTTCCGTGAACGTGTCGCTTCCCCCACAAACCGTGTGTGTGTGTTGTGTGTGTCGTCTGCACGACGTCGACGTCGTCGAATTGTGTTTTCATTGCCATCCAGCATTTCGCACGTTGCTCGCCAGCTAGCGAATTGTTCAAGTTATCATTGTTTGGGGCGGCTAAGCGCAGAAAAGAGTTTCGCTGTTCGCCTGTTCCTCGGGCGAAAAGGCGAGAGTCGCGAAACCCGATCAGTTCCTGTAAATGCATTCGTGTGTGTAAAAACCAACATACGACGACAGCATAGGATAGGACAAAACCAACAACAACGACATTGCTCGCGAATACACGCGGGCGGAATTACGACAAACTCACGCACAGTGTTTGTCTAATTGTATACCGCAAGTGTCTAGTGTGTGTGTGTTTGTGTATGTGTTCATGTAAGTGCCTAATAGTAATTGCATAAAAAATGATGGCTGCTTAAGCCGATTTCCGTTCACTTAATATATTCAAGAAACCGAATGGAATATCTTGCGCGTCGCGTGCGTGTAGTTATTGATTACACACACATAAACTACTCGCACATACACACACAAACACAACATATTTATACTTGTCGTTGTCGTTGTCGTCGTCGTCGGTCGCAAATCTGGAGTTCGGTGTAACAATCAATGCGAGCAAACACGTGTGTGCAAAGAGGGGTTGACCCAAGTGAACAACATTTCGTATACACACATACATCACACATATCTACTATACATGCACTCGCTATACTACACCCAAGTGCATCGATTCATGAACCCATCCGACCGTATTGTGCATAATCGCGTATTTATGCGCACGTCGTGAAACACACACAAAAATGCGCATAGTTTTTCCGGAATAATTGCGTGCCATATGGCGGCGAATCGGCTTCTCGGAGTGCTCGAGACTCGTCTCATGTTTCCGACCGGCCGACCAATTTATTAGCGTGAAAGTCGTCGCGATCGATGGCAGTCATTTTGTCCGGCCCACAAAATCGTATGCACTTGCGGTGTTAGCAAGGCGTATTTGGCGTTCGTCTTTCCGAAGGCTGTGTGTGTTCGACATGGGCAGCAAAAGAACGCACAGCACTCGTTGAATATGGCATACATTAAAAATCCGAACAATTTCCTACACGATTGTGCCGCCGCCGTCGTGTAAGGTAACCAATGTGCTAATTGGTTTTGGCGGGACATGCACATGCAGTCGATTTGCGGCGCCACAGTCGGGCCGACAACACATGGAAACATATCAACACACTTTCTTCCATCAAGTAACTTTAAGATGAGTTTTCTAACTGTGCATCGCATTGCGTTACGTTCCACAAAACCCGCTAGGCTGTAGACTGAACAACTCATCACCATTGCAACAATTGCCCAGTCCGTCGAAAACGCGGTCGTGGTCCACGTGGATCGCACCACAGTTGCATCGTCGCCGCCGCCGCCGTCCACAATCGCCGAAGAACACGCCAACAACGTTGCCGACCACGACGAGACCGCCATCGTCCAGCATCGGCCGCCACCGCCAGCTGATCCGACGCCGGCGGCGCCCGTGGAACCCGTCGTTGCGCCGGTCGCCGATGCGAACGGCGGCCAGCCCGGTCAGCCCAGCGAGACGGCGCCCATAAACGTCGGCAGTGTGCCGTCGCCGTCGTCCGCAAGCGTTAAGGTGCCGGACACGGGGCGCGAGTTCATTGGCGGCGGCGGCGACGGCAGCGGTGGCAACGGCAACGGCACCAAATTCGTTTGTGGTGTGGCGACTGGCGGAGTCGGTGGCGCCGAAGACTTGGTCACCGGTGGTGGTTGCAGGGGTGGTGGCATCATCAAGTTGGGGATCGCCGATGGCAGCGAGGGACCGCCGAAAAGCGTAACGCTGGTGGGCTTCGAGGACGACGTCCGGACGACGACACCGAATTCAACGCCTTACAAAGCATGTGAGTGTACGACCTGTGGGCGTACGAATTGCTGCAATACACGCTGGAATGCATTATTGCAATGGCAATTTAGAGAGGACTATTAAAATCTAGGATTTACTCACCATATTTTAGTCCGCTTTGCTCCAAACCAGTTCATATAGGCGCAAATTCGCAAATTCGAAAACAATACGATTTCCTAATTAATGACCATGACAAATTCTAAATATGTAGATGCATAGCAATCTATTATTATTCGTTGCGCTATAGAAATCTATAGGGATTTTTTATTCAGATGTTTAAAAAATTAAATTATAAACTGTATAGGATACCAACCCCAGTCATCTCGAATCACAAGAACTAGCGGATCTGACACCTCTTCGAGCATATACCTAGAACGTACAAACTTAAACATGAATATGTCATATACATATGCGACAATAATAATTCATCATTCAATCATTCAGTCAACAAACACGTTTACTACTAGTTCTTGTATTGATTAAGTAATAGGTCAAATTGATAAACATGAATTAAAACTGAAAGTAGGAACGGAACTGAATATGATGTTCGCACTTAATCAGGTCGATGAATCCGGTCGATCCTGATCTCCGATTGATCCTTGATTTATATTCAGCATTAGAGCCAAATTGAACAGCATTCCATCCGTTCACTCAGGTAATCCGTTGTTAACTGATGGCCTGGTTAAAATGGATGCGAATGACGAACAGGACCGCAAAATAGTGCTGGACTTCTGTCACCTGCTCGAAAAGTCCAAGCAGCTGTTCAATGGTCTCAGGTATGTATCAATCACCGTCCATCGTTCGCCAGTCATGATGTCATCCCACCGCCGTCGTCGTCGCTCATGCACAACATATTCCTCGCATTCTCCTCGCATTTCACACCCGACACACACGTGCACACACACATCCACCACATACGGGGACACGGACACACGCTGGACGCGTCACGTCGCTCTTTCGTTGTGTGACCGGTTTCAAGCTCTTGCAGAGATCTGCCGCAGTATGGCCACCGCCAGTGGCAGGCGTACTTTGGTCGCACGTTCGACGTGTACACGAAACTGTGGAAGTTCCAGCAGCAGCACCGGCTCGTGCTGGACTCCAAGTATGGGCTGAAGCGCTGGCAGATCGGCGAGATCGCCAGCAAAATCGGACAGTTGTATTACCACTATTAGTGAGTGTGTCGCATGGATCATGGCCGGAGAGAGACAGACCGGAATTGCCCATTATACCAACTAATTGCCTAAATCGGCTTTCAGTCTGCGAACCAGCGAAACCAACTACCTGAACGAGGCGTATCAGTTCTATGCGGCGATCCGCGGCCGGGCGTACTATTCGCGCGCGATCAAAGAGGACCGACCGGATCTGATGGTGAAGAAGCTGCGCTACTATGCGCGCTTCATCGTCGTCTGTCTGCTGCTGAAGAAGATGAAGCTGGTGCGCGAGCTGGTGACGGAGCTGGACAAGCAGATCGCCGACTACACGGCGACGTATGAGCCGGAGGACCAGCTGGAGTGGTCGCTGGTGCTGGACGAGATCAAGGGTTTCATCAAGGCGGAGGCGGCGGTTGCGGTGCTCCACGCGGACACCAATCCGATCATCATATCGCACAGGTACGCACATGTGAGCGGCGGGGTTCTTGGTTGGGATTATTACGATTTTGTATTGAAGATTGCGGTCGAACGTTATGTGACGTGCTTTCGTTTTTGAGAGTTGATCTAACACAGATATTTGTGATTGTTTCCAAATCCAATACGAGCATCAAAACACAAAACGACATACATTATCACAGGTAATATTTTGAACACGACTTACACATTTTTTAATAATTCGCTCAAGAGCTTTCGTCATTGTTTCGACATGTTCTAGCATCTATACGTCCTCAATTTGTACATCATTAGACATTAAGTCGGAGAGAATTAGAGCATTTTGGTTATACTTCTCTCGATCAAGCTAAATATTACAACTCATCACTCATCACAGATTAAACAAGAATCAGTACATTAGCTATAAAGCAAAATGAGTCAAAATGGATAATAATTTATATTATTATGGCATGACACAAATGACGATATTTTCACAGAATAATTGTCTTTCAAAATTATTTGTTTGGTAATAGAATTGACTTTGAGATGTTATCACCAAAAAAGACAAATTAGAACATGTTTTCGAACTAGTTACTCACGTTATTCACTCCTACTTCCTATTTGATCATAGAAACATACTTAATTTTGTTATTTTGATTTAAGCGACAACCGTTGGCCAATCGATCTTACCACTTAAAAGTTATTGGCAATTATATCCGGTCAAGGTTTAGTTAGATTTTACGAAATATTACGTTTGAGTGTAATACATGACACATGCCACATGTAACAATAGTTTAGGAGTAACATTAATTATCACTTCACTACTATATCTATCAATGGGAATATATATTTAAATAACGAACATAAACCCTGATCAAAATCCATATGCTTTGCATTTGTATATTTCACTATATTTATTTCTAAAGCTATATTATTATTACTCCAAACTATCTTTATTATAATGATTTGCATTTTGGTTTAGGCTTTATATGTTTGAACATACATACACTATACTCACATTATAACCAGGTACTAGATCATGAATCATAACATACTCAATACATAATCGCATAATCGAACGCGGACGTATTCGCGAACTGTCGTGTCGGTAGCTTATGCAGCCATTCAACTCGTCCCAAAAAACTTCTCACATTCCCAATTTGCCCCTCTATTTTCACTCACGCTAACTCCACCCAACTTCCTCGTCCGCGTCCAGTGGTTCCGGTTCCAGGCTCAGTCCGCTGACCACGCCGCCGTGCGAGCGATCGCCGCACATGACCCTCAGCCTGCAGGAGATCGTCATCGTTGGCTCCGCCTGCGAGCAGGCCAAATTCTCCGAGCTCACCATGGACATGTTCCGCATGCTGCAGACGCTGGAGCGCGAACCGATGGAGGGCACGCATCCGATGACGATTCTCGGCGGCGGCATGCTGCCGATGCTGGGCGTCGGCGCCGGCGCCCACGGCGGACCTCTCGACTCCAGTCCGGCCGCCTCGCGGATGCCGTACGGAGGCCCCAGCGGCAGTTGCGGTCCGCCAATGGGACCGAAGGCGTACATGGAGAATGGAATGTGCGGCGGCGGTGCTCTGGGCGGACGACCGTATCGGGACAATCCGCACAAGTATCTGCTGTACAAGCCGTCCATCAGTCAGCTGCTGGTGTTCTTGGCCAGCGGTTTCAAGGAGCTGCCGCCGGGCGGAGCGCTGCTGCTGTACATGTCGGCCGATGGCTGTTTCTCGACCACACAGCATCCGGAAGATTGTGAGTATTGGGTTGTTGAATAATAAAACAACGACCTAGAGAATCCGCTGCTATGGTTATTATTTCGATGATTGGGAAAACATTAAATTATTCATTCTATTGTAAATTGTCACATGCCAATGCATTTTTTAAGTTTTGTGATTTATATCATTCAAATTATTAACACAAAAATGAAAGTAAATCGATTTTTGCCGGTGTTTTTCGCACGGCTGAATTGGTTGTTAAATGTTGCCTGAAGCTACCTTCCGAAGGGAAATGTGAACATGACACAACATCATAACTCAAACGGGTTTCCCACTTTAGATTTAATATTATGATTTTTATTCCGCAGATGGTTACGAGCTTGGAGGTTTGGCTACCAGCGTTAAACAAAATGGAATGGATGGCGGATTAGTGAATCGTGGTCAGAGCAGTGCCTACAAGGAGCCGCACTGTTTGTATCCGGGTGATCTGTACCCGTTCACCAGGCGTCCCATGTTTATTATCATTGATTCGGATAATTCGTTTGTTTTTCAACACATTCCAAGGTACGAAAATAAGAAAGAATTATCATTGTTCGGAAATACTCATCCGATTGTTCATATCGCAGATACTTTGGTCAACCGCTCATTATTCTCATGTCGCCGCAAGATGTTCCGGCAGCATTCCAAGGTCTGCACAATTGTCACAACCACTAGCGCCGAAAAATAGTAGCATAGCTAATTTCAAAATATCCATGCAGATTTCCAACACCATGGCAGTTTATTTACGCTGTTCCTGCACTCGCCGCTGACTGCGCTCTGCTACGTGTGCAATGTGGGCGATGTGCCCATGCACCACTGGGACCGGTGCCAGGGCTACGTGGACAAATTCGTGACGGAGGCTTCGCGGCTGGTGACGCGTTGCCGCATCGACGAGATCGAGAAGGGCATCGGTTGTATAGGTATGTGAGAGGAGTCTATTTGGTCCATCACGATCGCTGTCAACACGACAAACGTACCCAAAATACGTTCTTAAACCCTATAATAGCATACGTACTAATGCATTCCGGGTACGTGATCGGCGATCGTGATTGACCAATATATGTATATATCAATTTTGTTTATGTTTTATGTTTCTCTGAATTCTGACAAATGGAATTTAATTATAGCGATCAATTTAAGAATTCTTACGATATATTCTTATTACTGGATTAGGAGAAATCTTGATCGCGTATTTACTAAGTTTGATTATTATTGATTTGTTCCAATGTTTTTATTCGTCATAATATTTCAGTATTGGTGGAACAAGGCCAAAGATTCCTTAGTCGGACACTTAACCCTCCGATTCCTCTGAACAATTCAAAAAACATGTGTGTTGAAATACAAGAAATAACGACATTAAATTAAATTTCACTTATCCTTAAATTTTACTTTCAAAGAGCCACAGTAGGCAGACCGAATTCACTACGTTGAAACAGTTTATTGCATATTGTTAGGGTTTCTATGAAGATACAACAAACAAGAAACAACAAAGAAACAAAGAACAATCTTGAAAACAAGTTAGAGTTCGAACTGGAGTCTTTAAAGTGTGGTCCGCTCGTAAGCGTACTGTGCACTAGAACTGTGTTCATCTGATTAAAACCACTATGTTCTACTAACTTGAAGAAAGATAAGATCTTGAGATACGCAGGCTCTCGGTTTTGCCTTCGGGTTAACTATCCTAGAGTAGAGAGTCCTAGGTAGTTGATACACTGAAACTCTGTAACAAAATGTAGACAACTACAATTTTGAGAGAATCAGTCAAGAGTAAACGTTTCACCAATAGTGTCTGAAAAAGAAGGGCCTTTTATTCACCTTTTGGGTTTTTAATTCGAATTTCAGTTACGGTGTAGTCATGCATTTCGCCATTATTCATTGAGGCTGATCACCTATTCCCTTCCCCGTGTGCGTGCTCGAACAGACTCCTCCTATGTGCAGTTCTTCGGCGACGATTTCCTACGCACGCTCATCCTGCGCTTCGTGTTCTGCGACGTCGTGCTGCACACGCATCGCGCCTTCCGCGGCCGCCACCAGATGCCGCGCTGCGAGCCGCCGCTGCCCGCCGCCGAGCTTCTGGAGCATCCGTCGCTGCAGAACATCGTGCTGCAGCTGGCAACGGCGCTCGACGTGCGCAACCATTTCGCCGACATCGTGCCGATCGAGGGCGACTGACGTAGCGGCCAGGCCGGCCGATGACGACGATGACGACGACGACGACGACGACAAAGTTAACGTAGACAGAACGGATCGCACTGAGATTGGGTTGGACATTGGACAATAATCACACCACTTACTATATACGACTATAGACAACACAAACTTACTAACTTGATAATATACCACTTACACTCCGGCAGTCCGCGAGACACATGATGATGAGCCCGCAATTGCATACGTTATTGTTACGACTCGGCGAGCAATAATACACAATTCGGAACATTTGTCGTGCGAGTAAAACAGAGCACACATTTTAAACACACACACACACAGACTCACACAACACACATTTGCTGGCAGGGTCTCTTTATGTTATTGGCTAAACAGAATCGGCAGCAGAGCCATCGCAACAAGCAATGTCCTTATATACAAAAATACTGTAGTCGACTTTTATATGTATTTCATTGCATTTGCGGCCGTTTTTCGGGGGATGATGATTACGATTATGATGATGGTGGTGGTGGTGCTACGACTCAATATACTCCGTCAGACACGGATCAACAATGCAAACACTTTGTGAACTGAATGGTATCGTAGGCTCTATGTGGTAATCGTGTATATGTGTGTGCAATTTGTTGACAATTTTCGATGAATTCATGAACATACCAGAATAAGTTATGGTTTGATGTTGTTTAGTTATCTGAACTTTATCTCATCGAAATAACTAAAATATGTAATGTGTGTGTGTGTAAGAAATGAAGTTAGAACAGATTTTGATACGAACAAAAATAATGCGAATGTCGTGTACTCAACAAGATATTTACACAACTTAATCCAGAAACTATTCAGCTTGAACAATAAAATAAAATGACATGAATATCAGTTCGAATATGATTTAACGCCTATGCATATACCAATACATATTATTTATCCTAAGTCTCACAATACTTATATGAAATCGTGTTTACTTCCCACAAATACCAAATCACTGCCCGCCCACTGAAGTGTTTCATATTCCAATATAATTAAAATATGCGTACTCATAATTGACTACGGCCAATGTTGCATTGACACATGTTATTATTACAATTTTGGTTCGGATTCGTATTCTTTGTGAATGGAAACTATATTGGAAATGTAGTTGTGTCTTCGATCAATATTCACAACATACCGTATGACTTATAGATTATACCAATATATTCGTAACGTAATATTGAACTATGTATGTATTACAAAACATAATATATATTCCAAATTAGGCATATATGTTATATAAAACGTGTATAGAATATATTGTGTGATATGAACAAACTGCTTAATTTATAACTAACGCTTAGGCATATGAAACCAAATTCATACCGCAAATATAGCACATAACACACACATAACACAAAGACACGTAACAAAATAGGCATGCATAAAAATGATCTGAGTCTCCACATCTGCGTAACTGTCCTTTTGTGCGCATACACGAGAGCAAACGTTGCTGATTGTTATGGCAAGTCCTCGGTATTCAATTATCTTTATTTTCGTCTCGATCTATCTATTTTTCGCAACCCAATTCTGAAAAAATGCAATCGTTTGTTAGAAAAGCACAAAATTTATTATATAGTCGATATAATCTGAACTTTGAACCTTGAACCATATTCCTCTAATGCACAATGTACACCATATCTTTCCCAAATACATAGTCCAAGCTGTACAAACGAAATTATCACCATTCCAAATTTACGCCAACCACAAATATGTAAAAAAAAAGAAAATATACACAAGAGTGATTGATCCACGTAGCTTATATTTATCTACAAGCAAGCAAATTAGAATATTTCCATTCACGAGTCTCAACCATTTCTATCTCTCAATACAGTTATATACATAATCTGTTATTGTTTCGACCTGAGACACTTTATAAGATGAAGTTATAGGAACATAGTAATTTTGTCTAATCAATATCTTACAATTTGAACATTTAGGGTTTTGTTGAAAACCCAAACATCTACGTTCAAGCACGCTCAGCAACAAACTCACAAGTATTGTAATATACCCCTTCATACCCTTTTTGCATTGTAAAAAAACACAAAAACCGATAAATGTGCTAATTGAAATTCACGAATCTTTGTTATCTGTTAGGATTTGATATTTTGGAGGGTTAGTATTGGTTAGATTATATCCGAATTCTGTTTACCTTCCTTGTTCAAAACATAATTAGATATTTACTTAATCCTCGACATGTGAACAGTGGGGTGAAGCTCATTTCATAGCTGTGGTAGTTTTGTCTCGTACTAATCCGATTCCCCAACACTGCGGGCCATATCAGCTAGTATATTCTATATTATATCAATCCCAAGCGATCTGTGAACAAAAAATATATATAAACATGTAATCAATGACATTATATACAAGAAATAGGCTACACTCAAATTATTGAATCGACATTATGACCGTTAACCAGACACATTGAACAACATTGAAATGTTGACTTATATTATTATTGCAATCCAAAATTAAATGCTGAATACATCAATTGATTATATCAAGAATCATCATCAGTAAACACACCAACTCATACAGAACTCACGCAATCAACAACACTCCTGTAGCATTGACCGACGACATACCGCGACTTTGTCATCATACACAATCAACCACCACAATCTGTATAAGACATCAAATATAAAGCGACAACCCGAAATCACGCAACACAGAAAAATGCATAAATATGATATACACCACGTCAAACAATATTCACTCGGCGTACATTATAATCACACACAAGAAAACCGAACACACTCACGATACATTGCATTTTGGTTTAACCTTCAACACACATCACTGAAACGGATGCTGATGCTGGCTAAATAATGTATTCAAATGCCACAACCGTGTGGTAGTCCTGGAAAATAAATAAAACTGCGACAAAACTAAATATCGGTGTTTCTTATTTGATGACAGTATTAGTAGGTTCTCACTATATTGGATTCGTATTTGAATTTTATCTAACAATGCATGTTTTTTTGTTCTTATTGTTAAACGGTTTCGGTTTATATGAGCAATATTGAGATCGACAGCTCAAATATGTTCGAGTACTTTTGTGCATAAATGTTGGCGCTTCTCATGTCGATTCGATTACCCAAAACACACAAAACAACATACGAAATGTGGTAACAAAATAATATATGCGCAGTTTGGAATGACCACAACGTATTGAAGTGTTTTGTATACGGTCGTGTGTGCGTTGTGCGCGTGGTGTTTACTATGTACGCAAAAATGTGGGTCTCTCGGTCGCGAGCAAAACGTGCAATGCTTTAATATATAAGCGACAACATACGCAAAGAGCGCGCGCCCGCACGACACACACACTCGAATAACACACAATACACGCTCACACTTCGTCATACCATAACGTCAACATTACCTGTGCGCGCTTACCTGCGCAAATGTGTGAGAGTATTTGTTACACACACACACGCACACACACATACGAACGCCCGCAGCTCCAAGCTCCAGCGCGCTGTTTACCAATGCTCGCGATCGCGCACGACCTGCAGTCGAATTTTAACACTAGCCGCGATCGGACGCGAATCGAAAGTGATCCCCATTCGCAGCGCACGCGACCCGTTGCGCTCACACATACTACGATATTTTATACAGTGTATACACTTCTGCTGCTGGTGCTGGTGCTGCTGCTGCCCGCTACCGCATATACATATTTGTGCGCGGTGTGTTAATGTGAGTGTGTAGTCGCGCGGTATGCATACGGGCGTGTTTCTCGGTGTGTGCGAGTATGCGAATGTGCCAAGTGTTTATTCATACAGATAAATTGTCGATCTTCGGTGTCGCTAGCGATTTCGCGCTTGCTGACTCGATGTGTACAGATGTGCGCAAAACATTTTATAAATATCATTCAAACCAGTGTCACGTGCGTGTTTGTGTATGAAAAGTGGATGTGGATGTTGTGCTGTTTGTCTGAGTTATTGATGGATACTCTTCTAACGAAATCGAGTTTGGTTCGAAATCAGCACCGACGTTGTCGTCGTCGTCATCGTCCTACCTGTTTGCCAACAACATTCACCGCGAAACGCGCACATACACACACACACACAACACGATTACGTAATCGAATGTGCATGTCTTTCTCTGGCTGGCGCATGCCACAGGCACCACCGTGTATAGATTTCGTGTTGAATGTCTGAGTGCGCGGGTCTGAATGCAGCGCGGCGAGTGGCGCAATGCCATCGCTGGATCGCGGCGCTGCTGCGATGCTACTGAAACAATCGTAGGCGTTGCTGCGCGCATGCGATCGTTCGTGTGCGTGCGTGTGTGTGAACGTGTGAGCCGACAGGTGATCTCGTGCAAATATTGTGAATAATATATAGTAAAGCACAGATAATACTACCATATTTCTTAAAAGAATAAATAACTTTATTACGAAAAATACTGGATTGTCAATATTAACCTATTGTGTATTACCCATTTCCAATTTAAAATAGTATTTTTTGTCAATTCGGAATTCGAATATAGCATTCTTATTACGGTTTAACTGTTAAGATATTGACATTGAAATTGGTCCAGCGCTTTGATAGTGCTGCCTAGAGGGTTAATGTGTCCGCGAGTGTTACGACAACCAGACACACGCCGTCGTCTCGTGTAATTGTATTCTGTGTACACACCAAACATACGGCGGCGAGCACACACACACACACACGCTCACATACGGACTGATCTACTAATGTATTGTCTACTACACTATTATATTATTCCGGAATGTGTTTATTTGCGCGCTGGCATGCGCCACGTGTTCCGAAAAAACGAAAGACTCTAACCGCTTACAGTAAGTGCTCCAAAAGCGACGAACACCACACCATTCAGCTGACCGCTATGGCAGATACATTTTTTGGGCACGCGTTCGCGATCGCTTCATCGCGCGTGACATCATTTCCTGCGGAACGTCTACTCGTGGCGACGACGTTTATTATTTCGTATCTTTCGCGTGCGCAGCGTTCACAAATGGCGGGACGGGCGAGTTTCGAAAACAAACAGTAAAATCGCGGTTATGACGTGAACGCTCGACGCTGACGACTCGCGGACGCGGAGTTCTCGAAAATGCTTTGCGCCACCGCGGTGACACCTCCGCAAATATGTAACACACTCACACCCGTATTGTGGCGGCGGCGGCGTCGGTGTCGCCGAGTGGCGGAATGCAAATTCGAGTAGTACGGTGCGCGCGAGCGTGAGTCTGTGTGCGTATGTGCGTGCGTGTGTGTGGGACGGCTAATCAATTCGCGTAACGCAATAAAATAGTCGAGTCGATGACGCGCTCGTTCAGCGATTGAGATCATGTCATTGGTATGCGCGACATTGTGCACTTGCATTCGCATTGGAATCCGAATATGTAATTGCGTGTATATTGAATGCCGTCGAATTGTTACAAACACATCCAGTCCAGTGTGCGGTTCACCCATTTACGATCGCAGAGAGCCGCCGACGACGACGGAGTACCTTGTGAAATATTATGTGTGTATGCGCGCGTTCATTGACGGCAGTGCGCCGCCAAGCGGGCGCCATTGAGCGTTCCATATTCGGTCACGAGTATTAACTAATTTTATAAACGAAAATAATATCAACCAACTATGGCTTTATTCGCATCGACCGCACGCTGTGAGTTATTATTGTGTTCAATTGCGCTCGGGTTTGTTTGTGGCGCGTGTCTGTGTTTGCGTGCATGTGCTGCATTGTGCATGCGTGCAGTTTGCCTTGGCCATGAATCACAGTGACATAATCGGATGTGCACAAGTGTGCCGGACAGATCGGCCAGACTGACGAATGACATGCAGCTGTGTAGTTCACACATACGCACACACACACACGGTCACGACCACGACACATCGCCACACATCAAGCTAATGTAACGCGACATTTGCAGCCAGATCGGGCGCGGCCACGATCGCCGAGAGCTTGTGACACATACGTGAGCAGCCGCCGCTGCCGCCGTCGCGATGGACGTCCGTGACATCAAGGATGCGCACGTCACGCACGCCGGCCTGCTGCAGCACAACGCCGACGGCACCACCGAGCTGCAGAAGATCACACACGCCGGCCTGATTGCGCGCAGCGCCGAGGGCACGGCGGCTAAGGGCATGAACATCCGCGGCAACGAGGACCTGTGGGTGGAGATCCAGGCGAACACATTCCGCAACTGGGTGAACGAGCACCTGCGCGAGCTGAACATGCAGGTATGTATATGAATATGCGGGGGTGGCAAATGAGAGTATGTAGATCGGCATATAATATGCTGCTGGAGTGTTGAGTGGCGCACCTGTGTGCGTGTGTGTGTGTGTGTGTGTGAGCTGCTGTTTTCCCACGCACGTTTCGTAGATGTTGTGACTATATATTTTTTCAAATAGTTTACGTCGAGGTCAATTGAGATTGTTCGTATTTATTTATTTACTCACACACACACACACACGCCCAGTTCCGCGCAAGCTGACGAATGTGTGTATGTGAACAGTGGTTAGAAGTTGTATGTGTGTGCGTGTGTAGGCAAGTAGCATGTGTTTATCATGGTGCGCACAAAATACTTGAGGACGGACGCTGTTTGTGCATATGATTGACATATCACAGTTTTTTGGCAATTCGTGTGTGCGTGTGAGTGTGTATGTATGAGTGAGTGTTTGCGTGTCTGGGTGTTGCACAACAGCGGGCAAATCGGACACCTCCATACTATAATATGTAAATGTGTACGATGTAGGAGTATTATGTCGCTGGCTTCGGCATGTGAAATATTGTGATAATTCACGTTTTATGATTCTCCGTATTTTGGCAAGATGCTCTAGAGTTGGCATTTTGCAGCAAGTTATATCTCATGAAATTATAGATATTATTTTTCGATAAAATCCTATAATTAGGGTAAAGTGGGCAAATTTTCCGGGGGGCAAGTTTTGCCTCGGCCATTTTAGGCCTTTGAAAAAAGATATCCGACTGAATTTTGGATATTGTATGCATTTCATAGGACGCCTCCTACCAATACAGATTCCGTTCCGATAGGGCCTTGAATACACAAGTTATAGCCCTATATGTGTGTTTGGTGTTTAGCTTTAAAAAATCATCTCTCACTAGGTGCTCGGAATCACAAACGCTTGATGTAAAAGAAAATCGAATGATGGACTTCGAAGCGAAATTTACCTGTAAACCCGAATCTGTTTTTTGTTTCACCGTTTACTTGAGCATTCACGATGAAAACGAGGTTTATCTCTAACGAATACATGGTGGGGCATGTTTTGCCTGGCCTCTTTATATTTTATCCATAAGACATTCATGTAAAAAATATCATTAAAATATGTTTATACAATGTTTAGAACAAAGTCTAATCATGTTTATCTGGAAAAGACTTCAGAGAGATATACTACTCCGTCTCAGACAGGTTCGCCACCCCTGGAATTCGCATTAATCGTGTTCGCCCATCTATTCAAGGACATCCACACAAATTGTAATGATGCAGTTATGTTGAATGAACATCATTCTGATGTATTCGAGAAAAATCGCTGACGAAAAGTCGCACCTCTGGCTAAAGGGCACCACATAAAGACCGATTTTCAAATATATGGGAATTGTTTGAGCTAATTGAACACTTAAGTAATTTTGTTTAATCACAACACATTATAATGATGTTCATTCTACATAACTGCATCATTACGATTT
>JANTBZ010000005.1:363775-377976 GCA_024741255.1 Exechia fusca
ATTCCAAGATTCTTCTTGTCAAATGACAGGAGTGTCCATACAATGGACACACCCAAAAAAATCCACTAGAGGCAATCATGTAAATTATAATACTCTGTTTTATGTTTAAAAAGTCTAGAGACGGTCAATCAAATTCCATATTGTGGAGTCTGAGAATGTCAGACTGAGTTCGTTGTTTTTTTGTGGCGATTCTATCTGAGGCGAAATTAACGAACGCTTCAACATTTGTTCGATAGAATTAATTTTCGCATGCAATTCAACATCTTCATGCACATGCTTCATGCTTGCATGACTCCTTCAATGTCCTTACAGAAACCATGCATGCATGTTGCATATGCATGCATGGTTGCACATGTTGCACATGTTTCGTGCTTTCATGACTCCTTCAATGTCCTTACAGATACCATGCATGCATGTTGAATTGCAGGGACCTTATACATAAACAATCAAATTCTTCATATAATTCATATTTATTTGCATCAATTTTGTTTTCATTTGTACGCTGACAATCATTACTATTAGAATGTGTGCTTTGTTCTGGAGCAAGTATCTTGAAAATACAGAATATCTCAATCGAATGTTGGAGAATGTATTTTATGTTTCACAGTGAAGATTATGAACAGTATTATCAATATTGATATTTGTATTTTTGCAGAACAATTTCTATGTTTTGAATTGTATGTTGTGTAGCATGAAACAAAAAATAAGAAACTCATCGGAAAGTAGGTGTTTTGGTCATGATCATAATTTTCTTTTATTGTCTTTTACAAAATACATGCGGTAAATAATACAAATATTATACAATAATAATATATATAAGATATACACATACAAAAAAGATAAGATGATGGTTGTATAGTACACATGTGCGCGCTCTGGGGCTGTGTGTTTGTGTGAGAAGGCTGATGTGATACAATCGATGAAAATATACAATTAACAAACGAGGAACATATTTCGAAAACAAAATCATGTGCGTTGCTGTGCTGTACTTATATATCGTGCATACGGTGCTGGGTTTTTAGAGTTCTCTGGATTCTATAGGGTCGGGATTCTCAAGCCGTTGCTTGTGCTAGTGTGTCTATGTGTTCGTGTGTGTGTGTGTGTGAGTCCACCTGCCGGCGGACGCACGTGCGTGCGCGGCACAGCTGCGTGCCGTAAATGTGTCTAAACCGGATCGGGCACCGTTAGGTGAGATTTGGCAGTCACACAAATCCTCCACGTCTATCGTGCTGTCGACGACGTCGTGTTGTCGACGATGCTACTGTCCGGCCGGCGCCGGGAAACCTACATACGTTCCCACGTGCGCCCACGACCACATTGCGACTGGCTACGGCACGCAACCGGAAAGTGTGCGCGCGCTCCGCCAATCCGTCCGTCCGTCCGTCTGCCGCCGTTCCTTATTATTATCGCTCCCCGTGTGTGTGTGTGTGTGTGTCTGTTGTACTTTATGAGTGTGGAGCATCTACGGATTGATAGCAGTATAATTACTTTACAACTTTGAATTACGTGACGGATTAACGACGGTTGGGTTGGGCTACTATAAGAGGAAAATTGTCTAAATCTGTATACGGTTACAATATTTGGTCCAAATGGTCTATCTGCGTGTGTGTGTGCGTGTATGAATTCCGGGCGGGAAGCGTTTTTCTCTCTCCACTCCACTCCTATGCAGCTTCTCCTCTCCTCTGATCACAGACACTCACCTCCCCCACTCTCTATCTGTTCGCACACTTCACCCACCAGCACTCTAGCACTGCGGACTCCGCAGCTTCTCGATCGCATTGGTCAGATGCAGCAGCTCGGTGTTCAGCTGAGCGACCAGCGTGTCCAGCTTGTCGACGCTGTCCAGCACCTCGACGCGCTCGGTGTGCGGGTTGAAGCGCACCTCGAACGGACGCGACATCGTCGCCACCCAGCGGCGGAACTTCTCCTTGGCGTCCTCGAAGCTCTCGGCCACATAGTAGATCGGCTGGTACTCCTGGTCCTGGTAGGTCTGGACGGCCGTGGAGGCGGGCTCGAAGGGGCGCAGCTCGGGCTTGTCGCTCAGAGCGTGCAGCAGCTCGCCGTAGGAGGAGAGCAGACCGGCGCCGTAGGCCTTGACGTCATCGGAGCCGGACTCCTTGCACAGGCCGAACTCGACGGTGAACCAGTAGACCTGTGGGTGGAGCAGAACGAGCACGAGTTAGAAACGTATTTATTGGTTTTATAACGTCTCAAATATTCACAAATCAGAAGATTTTCACAGACAATCTTGTAAAGTTGACTTTGAATAGTCACAATGGTGCTTTGAATGATTGTTACGTCTGGTTAGACCCAATCAAATGAGCATCTGTCTGTATAGCATGTGTATGCATGTTTTCAAAGTGCATAGAATAATCGAATCGCATTGCTCTTCGGCCTTCGGCTGCCCGCCGACAAAGTCGCATTGTCTGATGCCATATTGCATAGACGGCTACGCGGCCTGCGGGCATTCGTTCGCCGGAGGTGTGCTCGCACGCATTAGCATTGGCGTGTCTGGCTGCACATCGCCGCATGCAATATATGCAATGCATAGCCGCACACACATGCTGAGCGTGTTATTATCTAATCAGTTTACGTGCGCTTCGGACGGCCAAGCATGTTCCATTGTCTTGCGGTTGTGCGCGGGTGCGCTTTGCTTCGGTAAGTTTGGCCACCTTGAGCCGCAGAATGCGCGATGCGGGCGCGCGTGCAGTCGAATTAACATGTCAAGTGCTCACGCGGTTTTATCGTCTTGGCACACGCAATCGTTGGCTGTGGAAATGTTGAAAATTAATGTGTGCACTTACGGTGGAGAGCTTCTCGATTTCCTCGTCGGAAGCGCCCAGCGAGGCGAGTCCGATCTCCTGCGAGAACTGGGCGAACGCGGTGTCGGCCAGCAGCGGCATGTGACCGAGCAGCTCGTGGATGCAATCACTGTGAGGAGAAAAGAATCAGCGCCAGATATAATGTTAGTAAATGCGATTTGCGCCAGAGTCTTTTCCATTTAATTGCCGCGTAATCTCATCGTAATCGCATCGTCGTCGTCGTCGCATTTGCCGTCGTCGTTGCCCGGGGCAACGCAGCTTGTCGTTCTGCGCAGTATGCGAGATATTGTTGGGCATTTAGAATGGAAAATCAATTCTCTTACTGTGCGAGCTGAGCGGCTTTGAGTGCACGGTGAGCACCACGACGGTGTTATGATTATTACACATAACGCAATTCGCTGCCGTGCGTAAATTCAATCAATATGCCATCAACGCAAATGCGTTTCACTGAGAGTGTGCGCATTTTATGGACTCGACATTGTGCGCAGCATATGCTGATGTGCAAATGCGGAGCAGCAGCGAACGCGCAACACGACCCAACCCCCCCGGGTGACAAAGTGAAAAGTTAGACACACACGCACCGAAGTTGTGTGCGAACAAATGTGCGAACGACGACAGAACGACAAGATCAAAGAGTTTCCGGCACCGCACTATTCGCCTATTCCGGGTGCGCGTGCTAATTGACTTCCTGATCACATCTCACTCTCTCGGTCGGTCATTCGCAGACGCCTCTAGTCCCACCCAATCGTCCCCAAGTGTTCGACTTACGGCTCGGGCGTGTGGTACGGCGAGTTGACGTGACGCACGTACTGCGTGCTCTGGAAGATGCGGAACGCCAGCGAGGCGAGGAAGTCGCGAGCGGTCAGCAGACCGGCGGCCGGGCGCAGCGTGAAGCCGGTGTTCGAGCGCAGGAACGCGCTCATCTCGCTCAGCTGCGGGATGCGGTCCTCGCGGAAGATGCCCTCCGCCTGCAGCTTGGCGAAGACGCGACGGTACTCGGCGCACGCGTGCTTCGGCATCAGGTTGAGCACGGTGTTGAAGACGGAGCCCCAGGTCTGGTTCTCGACGTCGGTGTACTCGATGTGCGGGATGGCGTCACCGCTGGAGAGAGAGGATTTGAGATTAGCATCTTCAGACTCGTGCTACATCTTCTCCTGACTTGTGATTCAAGTACAAATTAAACTTACAACTTGTAGGCGAACGCCACCTGCGCAATGTCCTTGCGCCGCTCGCGGTACACCTTATCCGCGAAGCCCGGATGGTTCATGTCCAGCTCGGGCTCGTACTTGGTCATCAGATGGTTGCAGTCATCGAGCTCCGACGCGTGCTTCGGGAACCACGGCGCCTTCACGCTGACCGTGTCCTCCGCCACCAGATTGACGCCGCCAAACGAGCGCGTCTGGCGCAGCGAGCGGATCAGCAGCAGCAGGTCGGCGCGCGTGATGTCGACGCGCACCAACACATCGTACTGGATGCCGTCGGCGCGCGACGGACGCGACTCCACGTGCACGATGGCGCCATGGTGGGACTCGATGGACTTGAGGATGCGACCGAGCGAGCTCATGCCGTCGCGCAGATGGACGACGAGGGCGGCACGCTGCACGGCATCGGCGGGCTCGGTGGCCGCCGCGTTGGCCAGCATCACCTCCTCCTCGGTGAGGCCGTCGTCTGTGGTGGTGAGTTTGTGTTTTAGTCGGGGTTTGCAGTGATTTTTGTTCGGGTGTCGGGTGAATTGAATGAGGGATTTGCGGAGGCGGCGGCGAGGACGAACATTTTTCACACTCCATTACGTTTCACTTAGCGCACGCTCGCACCCACACACAGACACTGGGGCGCACTCTGATCCGTTTGAATGAATCGAGCGCGCTCAGTCGTGTGGCACCGGAAATTCGTCGTCGTGAAATCGCACTGTGCGTGTGTGAGAATTTTCCGACGACGACTCTATGGCGGTTGGGTCAAGTGCGTGCGTCGAGAGTGTGCGTTAAGTGCGGTCAATTTGATGGGATTAAGTGGCATTCGTACGAGTCATACGTGACCGCATTCTCATGAATGGGGATGCATGTCACACAAAGTCGGCGGAAGGGTGGGGGAGGTTCGGTTATGATGGATGCGATAATTATACACACAATGCATTACAGCAAACACTACAAACATACACACGATGAAATGAATTCAATTACATATATTTTACCTTCGGTGCCGTTGTCATGTGTCTTGTTCTCCATGTTGGCATCGGCGGCCTTGACAGCTTCCATTTCTATACATTCGATTCAAACATGCGCCATTGCAAATAATATACGGTTAGCAAAATCGTTCTACATGCCAAAAACACACACAAACAAATATGACAATTACCATCGACGATGGACTCGTGCTCGGCAGCCTGTTCCTCGGTTTGGTTGTCAATGTTATCATCTATTACGGGCGCAACGTAACGCAAAACGGGCAGGCAAATCATCAACCGAAAAATAAATCAAGATACCAAACGAAAAATACATACAATCAATACCATGCTCAAACTAAATACATAATGTAAGGCAAACGAGTGCGTGTACTTACCATTGGCCTTCTCACGGGCCTCCTCCAGCACGGACTGCTTGGTCTGCTTGACCACGATGGTCTCGAAGCGAGCATCGTCCACCAGCGATCGGCGACGGGATGGATATCCGTTCTGTGCGGAACAAACGTCAAAGCGTAGCGATTAGTTTGTGTCCATATGTACTATGACGTCAAATATTACGTACATAATAAAATACGTGACCTTTCACCCCCACCCCGTCACGTTGTCACGTTGCCACAACTCGCCCACATATTCATTCATTAATTCGCTCGATCGCACAGGTGGCACAGCGCAATGTGAACAATATAGTGCACATACTCATTTACACATACGACAATGACTCCGGCGGCGGTAATGCGAATGCAATAGACTAGTTCAATAAATTGCGCGCGCAAACGTAAACGTGAGAGTGAACGCGCAAATCATACAGCCGCATATTATACGCTACTCATGCATCCACTCATAAAGACGATCATAGCACTAAAGTGGCTCTGGCTTTGCGTGTGTGTGTGCTGGAGCGGCGATTCAACCTTCACGTTTTTTTTTATTGCCATTTGTATTGGGATTATTATAATAATTATTGTATATCACACGCGAATATGCATTTGAGATCTGTGTGTGAGTGTGCGTATTTATTGGTCACTACAGCTGTGCAAAAATGATTGCAGGCGTATGTTCGTGTGTGTGTGCGCGAGTGAGTCTGTATTTATAAAGACAGCACTATTCAAATTGAATCACTATGTCAAGCGTACAACACAATACTCACATACAGAACACACACACACATTTTGCCGTGCATGCCGATGCACATACCTTGCGTGATTGGCACGCGTGTGAGTACGTGTGGTGATTGTGGCATTGAAACATAGTTATGCGTGTTTGTCTATGTTTCTACGACATATCATCTGCGCGCACTGCGAGACAAACGCAGATCAGACGTTCAGACGTCAGTCCAGTACGACTGTTTCTGTGTCGCAGTGTGTCGCACGTGTGCATGTGCATGTTAATTGAGTCAACCAGCCCAACATGGTCAACATACTTTTATGATTAGCTACTCGCCGGATCGACAATTAATACCACACCATAAAAATGGGTTATAAATTTCTGAACAACTTTGGTCTGGGTTGTGTGCGTTCTTTTGGTGGCGCGAGTTTAAACGGTCATGAACTCGATCTTGGCGGCGGTGGTGGTGCGGTTTACATGGTATGTGCTTGTGCGAAACCACTGCGCGTACTTGCGATTCGGATCAACGCGTTCGCGATCGAAATACCCATTGAATGCGCGTGCGGGCCCGTGTACGGCAATCTAATAATGTAACTAATGTGCGGCGATCAAGCGCTAATACGCACAAAAAACACACCGCGACTTGCGACTTGTTGGCCTCCAAGAACACGACTTATCAAGAACCATGAGACCTCTCTAAAAACGCGCGCGTACAAAGACAAGAACACGGCAACCAACACATTGACCACGCGTATGTAATGTCGAGTGTACATTGGCATTATTTGGCATTCGGTGTGTGGTCGTGTTAGTCGTTCATGCCACCATGCGCCCAGAGGCCATGCATCCGTGCAAGTTTGGTAAATACCAACACGAAATAGAAACGGGTGTCCGCGATGGACAAACTGTTGGCTGCCTCCGAGACTGCCACTGGCTGGCTGGCAGTGTATGTTCAGTGTCAATGTTCGCGACATTGGCAAATATGACGATGCGTGCGTGCGTGGCTGTGTGGCCTGAAGTAGAGTGCGTGTGCAAATGACTCGCGGGATGCAATTGCGCCGGCACCGATATGCACAAGTACATAATATGCGGATTTGTACAGTTAATCATACGCACGCGTGTTCGCACACCACATCAGTGTGCATTCACTTTCAGTCAATATTTGAGTGTCTCGCCAACGCCAATCCGAGGCGAAATCTGGGCTAAGTCAAGTTCAGAGCGACCAGCAGTATTTATCGTGAACACATCGTCATCGCCATCGCACATCGATGTGTGTACGCGTGTGCGCAAATTGAACGGTAATGGGCTGGAGGGTAATTATGAAGGTAAACGCTGTGGTGCCGGTGACAATGATGATGACGATGAACTTGTCACAAATGGCCACTTAACCCGGCACGCTCCGAACACTCGCACGCAATTGAGTTTGGACATGAAGTGCGCGTCGCGCGCAAAAAGGGATGGGGTGTGTGTGGACTGGTACACACAAGTTCGTATGTTGGTAATTCAATCACAGCGATTTTTAGTGCGTACGTTTCCATTAGGTTTCATACGTAAAGGAAATGTTCCAACCCATTCGAATAACATGCGATTACCGGGAATTAAAATCGCACAAGTGTTCGTAGCCCGTTAAACTTTAATGATTTTTTTTTAAATCGATTGGTTAATATTTCGTTCGTTTCCATTCACAGTAGAGGAAATGTTTTAACGCATTCGAATAACTTGCGATTTTATCTGGAATTAAAATCGTCCGTTGAACTTTTGACTAAACTATCACACAACTATTTAAACTATCACATTTAACACTTATGCTCACCTCAATGCTGTACGACTTCTTGATGGCGAACATCTCGCGGTTCTTCTGGGCAGCAGCGACAGCCATCATCTTGCTTGTAGTTTATTGATGAAGTTGATGAAGTTGATTTGCTTAGATATTTGCACTTGCAAACGGCGCACTTGACTCTGGCTTGGGGCGTTGTAGCAATTCTAGTAAAAGACCTGATTCGGTGATCACTGGCTTTTACGTTCACTGTTTGTGGTTTGTGTGTTGGGTTTCACTGAATTTCGATATTATTTTTGGAGTTGAGAATTTGATTTTTCGCCCACTGGTTTGACTGGCACAACGGGTACAACAAATTCTCAGCGTTAGTGGTTCTCGGGTGGGAGCAAAGGGTTCTAGTGTAGCTGATGCGAGACGCGCGAAGCTCTGGTCAGTACTGTGCAAGTGCAAGCAAACTAATGTATGATCCTCCGTGCTGGCCGAGCGCTTAAATACCCAGCCCGAGCGCCGACCGACCGACGCCGACCCGACGACGACAATTCGCACGATAACGTCGTGCCGCGTTCGCGCGTCTCACGCACACGCACACACCGACCGGCAGCGACAGCGACACGCGTGTCGAACGTGTGTCGACGTCACAGCAGCAGCCAGCCAGCGAAACCCGCATGCTTCTCGTTCGTCGTTCGTTCGTCGGTCGGTGGTTTCGCGGCAGAGCTGCGCGTTCGCCAGCGCGACGACGCACGCGCACACACACACAGACACCACTACACGCCCGACCACCTCCACCGAACACACACACATGAAGCCGCGAGTACATTCGTACAGTAAAGATTCAGCAAATTCTGCTAATGTGTGTAGTGCTGTAGTGTGGATGCGTACGATGTTCTTGTTATACGGCCGAATTGCTTGGCATGGGGATCGGATGGCCTACGTGCGTAGATGGGCGGGAAAACCCGCGAACAAGTGTTGCCCCGCGAGTAAGTGTTGTACATAGAGCATCTTCGCGATTGTCTGTTAACTAGATGAGGATTTTTAACCGCTTCAACACAGACACGCAAACTGATTTCCTAGTAACAGTGACAAGATGTGTGCGCGTCTCTTATCGCGCTCGTTAGAATTATTGTATACATTAAATATAAGTTATAAAATATTCTCGAACATGGCTGACTGCGGCCTACCAGGTGACCTCTGCTCGTCGACACATCACAATCGCACATTGTCAGGGTGATGCGTGACGAATCATAAATCAATGTGTGTGCAGTGTGCGCAGGCATGATGTCTGATCAACAACCGGCTAATTCACAGTGCGAATCGACGTGGACGACGAGACGAATTTCCGTTTCAAAAATAGACACAAATCAATTCAGTTCGGCGACGCCGGCCCGCGCACACACACACACACTCACGCTCGAACGTTACTTTGAAACCGGATCAAGTCACTGCTAATATTGACCGCGTGCGCTTATGACAAATTATGCATATCATTGAACGGGTGCGCGATCGGAACGCTCGCGTCACAACAAACATTAATGCACACACACACACAGACACACATGCTCAGACAGCGATCAATCCGCCACTCTCATTCAACCACCACTACGTCTACCACCCAGCCTGATGCCAACCATACACAAACACCAAATGATAATGACAATTCCATACTAATAGCCGAGCCACTGAGCCGCTCAAATCATGTATTGTGACACATGTGTCAGTGTTTGTGTGTGAAATTAAGCCGGCTCACATTCGAATGTAGTGCTCGGTGTTTTGGGAAACCCGTTGTCTGCGTGTCTGCGTCACGCCTATATGGTCAACTGGTTCTTTGACGTTATCAGCATATTTGTAAAGTTTGGAAAAACAAGCAAGCAGACAGTTCATCTCGCGGAATGGCCGGCATCCGATCGTAAACAGTTCGGGTTCCAAAATTGTACACAATTCGGGTGTGCACGTCAGCACGCACGCACGCACGCACGCACCGCATCACAAATCGAGGTGTTTATTCGCGATCTCCGCGCACAATGACTAACGCATTGCGTTCGTCGCGGGTAATCCCTCGTTTTAATTGAGCGACATGCAGGTATTACTATAATATGCATGTCATCTGTAAATGCATTGCGTACGCGATCTGGTTTGTCCGACACCTGTGCTGTGCGTGTGAGTGTGTGTGTGTGCAAGTGGTTATATGCACTGCATACATACGTATATGTGATGTGTGCTAATGCTGAATATATAGTGGATGCGAGATACATTTGTATGTATCATGTAAGATGCAGCGACGTCGTCGACGACGTCGACAATAATGACGGCGATGAGATTCACGCCGCATTCGCGTGTTCTCCTCACAATTGACCAACAAATCATGTAACCGGCGCGAGTGCGGTATGTGCGTACGCACGTGTGTCAAGCAGATGTGCGATCCGGAGCGAACTTCTTGATATCATCATGATATAAGACCACCGACACACAACAGAGCGACGTAACAGGTAATGTGCGATTCTTAAGTGATAATGCGGCGGATAATTGTGTTATGCTCATGGTTTTTCTACACTTCTGACTGTCGTAATATGTCATTACACGACTGGTCACTCAACAATTAAAATTGCAATGTGATTAATCAAATAAATGGCGCGTGCGCTCGCTGGCCGACATTAGATATTGTACTGATGCAAAGTGCAAGAACATATCGTTGTTCAAATACTATACTGTAGGTTGGGAAATGTCGTTGTGCGGGAAATTCCTCTAGGCTGTTTAGCATTGTGATTCAGTCATTCGTTCTAAGGTCAATGCAACGAAAAAAACACAAACTATTACCCACGCACTTTGGCGGAACACGATCAAGGCGAACAAACGCGCGCTAATGTCAATAAAACCACAAAACTCGGAGCACTGTGTGCAAATTGTATAATTGTGTTTTGTGTGTGCTTTTTAGTCTCAAGTGTTTTATTCGACGCATTCGAGTTCTCGGCTGTGCTCATGGCGTTTTATTGTACACGCACTCAACTCAGCTACTATCTGGACACGCGATCGCGTGTGTTCAGAAGTGTGCAAAACTGGAGGGTAGTGCGGCGATCGTCGGTGCCGGTGGTGGTGGCAAAGTGGCAAGTATGCTCGAATGTGTTGGTGTTAAAAGCGTGTCGCTGCGCCAATTGAACACTTCGTGTGCGCGTGCGCACGTCCGCAATTCCGGTCAATATTGTATGTTTAATTCTGCGTGTAAATTTCAACGTATACATACACTAACACACTAACACTATCTCACAGTGTAAATGCGCTGCTGTACAGCTGTAAATTGAGGCTGGAACATAAATCTTCTGCGACTTACGAGTGTGTATATTTATATTTGCCTCTCGGGTCATCGACTCGGCTGTGGATGCTGACGTACATATCGCAGCATGTACGGACATATTTTTTGTGCTATTCGAAACACATCCGCGATAGCCGGTTGGAAAGGTAAATCATATCTCGGTACCTTTGCCCGCATGAATGTGTGTTAGTCTGTGAGTACGATTCGGATCTGACGTCGCCGCTACAAGCACGCAACATTGGCATAACCTTCTAATATTGTGTGTACTCTACTACTATATGTACTGTGTGCATTATAATCCGAAGCGTGTATCATTTTTTTTTTGTACCGATCGATTTGCCATGCGCCAGGCGACGTGGAACACGTTTAGTTCCGAGTAAGAGCTCTAGTGTATGTTTTTTTGTCCATTGAATTCGATTTTCTATATGTATGCGGTATGCCATGGTGATTTGGTGGTTTTTGCGATCAAGATAGCCATTGATGGATTCTAAATATAAACACAAGTTGACAGTGACGTGACGATTTGATCGGGCTTTGTTTGATAATCCGACTCATATGTTTGAGTCTAATGTATAGTGCAATTTGTTGATATGGCTGCGGGAAAAGTGGAAAGAGTTGAGAATGAGTATGAATAAATAAACATTAGGATAACTAATGATTTTATAATATTTGTTATGAATTTAAATTAAACTTCAATAACGTGTTCGTTAGATATTATTTCGACTAATATTTTCGACATCGATAGGTCACTTTTTCGGTTCACCATTCATCTATCCGGCTTTGACGAGATGGTGATTAGAGTATCGTACATCGAGCATATAACATTCGCACTAGTCGTGATCATGATCTTGACCGCTGCGCGCAATTTTTAGACTTTCTAAACATACACACAGGTACACAAGTACTTTGCGGATCGAGCAGCACGAACTTCTCGAGTCAACCGAACTGAAACTGTAGCGACGGCAGACTATATTTTTTGCAAACATTCAAATATGTCCTTGTGACATCCATCATTAATTACTGGACTGAGTGCACACACAATTTATGTTGTCCGTATTGCTGAACCACCGAGCACGCAGACATGAAACGACTAATGAACACACGCGAAGCGTATGATGATGTATAGCGGTCGTGATCGGCGAGCGTGCTAAACGTTCGCAATGATTATTATGGCACAGGTGTGTGTGTGAGTCTATGATGTGGTGCGCTAGCACATGTGTGCGTGTGCGTCGTTATGCGATGGCCGGACGACAATGCGGGCGTTTGTCCCATGTCCCATGCTAGGAGTGTTCTGTCTGCAAAAAGTGTGAACCGATTGTAATATTTCATAACCATATCCACGGTTTCACGAACAATATTATTTTTTCTAGAGAATAGATAGAATAGAAAACGTTTATTTTAATAATATTGTTATCGATACAACGAATTAATATTAATACCGAGTTCAAGCAAGGTTTTTCAATGGGCAAAGGGCATATGTGAAATATAATAAGTGTGTAGGTTTGTAGTATGGTTTCTGGAGAATATAATAACGTTCAGGGGTTGTTACCTTCTACATAATAATAAGAACAATTATTCGGGAACTTATTCACCAATATATTTTTTTTGTTAATATATTTTTCATATTTGTTAGGCCCTCAACTCTCTGGCTGATCATGAACATTCGTTCTTCACCATAACAATGCAGTGCGATGTCAAACCCATTACGATGTTCTTTGGTTCTAAAACACTTTGTTTGTTTGCCTATGCCTCTATTACGCTTGATCGATGTCAAGGATCTGCAGCAAAACCAGCAGCAGAGGCAGCAGCAAAACAGCCGATCGATTCGATAAGCTCACGTACCCAAACCAACGAACCGTGCACACAAACACAGACACACACAAGCCATAAAGGTAATAATCCATAAATGTGTCAATGCGCACACTTCAAACGGCCACAGACTCACAAACGCGCGCCGACTACTGGGGGGCACCCTGCACTTAAGTGTGTGTAAAATTAAAACAATTCGACCACCAGTAGCCACAAACCGCCCCACACACCACACATGTTTATGATAATTTGCGTGTTAATGCACGCGTGTAACACAAACACAACACACCACAACAAAAAAACGCACATCGAACACATGATCGAGTCCGAGAGCCTACGAACACGACGACCAATCGCACGGATTGAATCGACGGAGCGCAAACGAACCGCGAACCGAGCGGTTGTGCTTGGCTGATTCCATCCACTCTGCGGCGCTTGTTCATCGCGGTCGCCTATTGCATATGCGATCGCGTGCACGTGTTACGTGTCACGTGTGACGACGGTGTGTTTATGTGTGTGTGTGTGTGAGTGTGCCGGGCACGATGGATTCAATGTCAACGTCGTGCGGCGGCGGCGGCGTCGACCTCAGCTCAAGTTAGTCGTCGACGCCGTGCGAATTTCACGTGTTGATAGTTGTTACATCATGGTGATCTAGGATGTCTAGCCAATTGGCATTTTGTTGTGATTCTAAAATTAAGGAACAGTCTATATATCTGGCGATCGACCCTTTTCTATGCAGGTGCAATTTGATATCACCTATCAATTATGAGATTGATAATGCCGCAACATGAATTTTATTTCAAAGGATTTAATGATGTAACTTCGCATGAAACCATAGATCATTTCCAGTAGCGGATCTAGAATTGAGCTAGGGTGGGGGGCTGATTTCGTATATCCATAATTTTGAAAGCAGGTGGTGTGCAGACCAGTCATCTGGATGGAAATTTAGATAAATCTCCTAGCTTCATTCAAATTCAGCATAATATTTGTAGCTAGTAACCGGCCCGCTCGCCAGGTCCTTTCTGATGATAAATATATATTTGTATTATATTTTTCGCGTTACTTTGAAACAACAAATGTCGATAACTGCAATCTAAAGTGTGGATTCTGTCGATCGGGACTTTTAGTGAAATTCAAAATTCGAAAATATCAATCCTATCGACGCTACACACGTTTGTATTGTAATGTATTTGTATTTATTCTGAGTTT
>JANTBZ010000005.1:378076-392538 GCA_024741255.1 Exechia fusca
ACAATCGTCTGCCAATGTTCGTGGGGACCCGGGTCCACATGTGGCCCGTTGAAGGCGTAAATGTACGCGGCCTATTCGGGGTTAAAGATATAAGTTGGTTTTATCGATTCACTTTTGATTTATTGAACATGACTCCACTGCGGATTATATCTATTCATTGTTTGATGACGAATGCAAGGTGATACTGTAAAATATTTCCAAGGGGATGATGACATGTCAAAGATTATTTCGATCACTTCGATCACATTGACGAAAAATCGATTCAATTAATGCAAGTATAGATTCCATGTTCCAAGCTATAAGTAGAAACAAGAAATGCGTTTTTCTGTGCCGCAATCCTTATGTTGATTATTATTCACTACTACGGGCTTTCCAGCCTCACTGATAGCTGATAGCACCCAACAACAAACACTCTTTTCCGCGCCGCGATAACGCCACACACACACACACACACACACACACACTGCTGCGAATGCGAAGACGCCGCGCCGAAACGTGCGTGCGTGTGTGCGACGAGAGTCGCGGTGCGTTCACCACGATGCGCAATGTTTGGCGATCGGCAGCGATGTGTCGTTGTCGTCGTCGCTGCGACTGACGACACTGTGTAACGTCGAACAGCCAAACATACACACACACCACACACACACACACGAGCGCGCGTTCGCGCCAAGAGATAACACGACGCGCACACAGACAGGGTGGAGTCTAAAGAAGAGTACTCGCACTGGCCGCTCGCGCTTGTTTCTTGTACTCGAGTGCGCGCGCACTGATAACACACACACAATGCACGCAAACTATACACGCACATTGTGCCTCAGCGCGCGCTGCTCTCGCTGTCGCGTCACCAGAAGTGGGTGTAACCACCCGTGTGACGTCACACGAACACACGGCGCCGCTTCCACTCCAGCCCGACCCGACCAATCAATTACGACGCGAGGCAGACGAGCGCCGAGCTCTGACAGCTCGGCGAACGAGCGCCGGAGCGACCGAGCGCCAGAGCAGTGCGGCAACAGTACGACGACGGCGGCGGCAGTGCATGCACGCCGGACGTCGTCGTCGGTCGGTCGCTCGTCGTGCCGTTGCGCTCGCACGCGGCCTAGCCGAGCGATCATCAGCCAGCACTGAGCGAGAGAGACGCACGAGCACGACGCCAATGCGATGACGCGCGCGCGCGCGCGCGAGAGCCAAGCGATGGGTATTCGGTGCGGTGAGCGGACCCAACAACGAATGCGCGACGCGACGCTGCGACGCTGGCGACGGCTAGTGTTGAATAATATAGTTAGTTGACTTCGATAGCTCGCTGAGTGTGCACGTTTGTCGGCGGATCGGTTATCTGTTTCTCGACGTGTTCGCGCAAAAATAGTTCAGCACACACACACACACATCGACACGGCGAACCGCGCGCGGATTCGATATTCTATTCCGCCCGCACGCGCGCAACGAAGCACAATTTTCGCATAAACGGGCCGCGGAAATAATTTCATGGAACGTCGTCGTCGTCGTCGCCGCAGCCAAGTGATAACGTGCATCGAGTGACACATACACCCACGCACACATACACGGCTTGATTGCGCTCTAATTGGTGCGGGGCATACGTGTGGGGGCGCCAAATCCAAGTCTGTGTGTATGAATGTGTGTGTAGACTGGTTGAGTGTGTGAGTCTCGCGCTTCATTCGATCGAGATACGCGTCGATTCCAGTGCTAGATGTGAACCAACCGCACAAAAAAGGCCACTCATTCGAGAGCATACCGGAACACAAGCACATGCCGCACATACCACCACACACACAAACACAAACACACACAAACACACACGCTTATGCTGATGATTGTGTGATTGATTCGTTGAGTGTCTTCGCGGAAAACAACGAATTTCAACGGCTGCTGCCTAGTGTGATATTGTACATCTATGCGTGTGACACCTGATCGACAACACCGCACACGCTCACGCATCCATCGAAACGCCTGCAACTGCAAATCAACACCGCACACGCTCACGTGACAGCAACGCAGCCTACATCCCAACCCACCACTGAATTCAACGACATTAGCGATCGTCGTTACCACACACACACAGCATCAACACGCTGTGCATCGCAACATCTCGCGACTGACGCAACACCTCAGCACCGCAGCCACCTAGAGTCTACCTGCCATCAATATCAACACAACAGCCGTCGAGTCTGTGTCTGTGTCTCACAATTCGTGGAATCGTCGCCAAACAATCGCGCGCGCGCGCCACACCTGCATTCCCGAGCACACACACACACACACACGCTCCCCCCACACACGCGATCCGCGGGGGCGACCGCGCATCCCACGACGACGCCATCCGTCCGCTATCCTACCCACCTACCGGCAGGCAGCAGGCAGCAGCACGCTTTGCTGCTGCACCCGCACGGCTTCACCACGTCTCCCGCGCCCGCTAAACTGATTGAGGCCAGGTGCACGCCACCGGGTTATGACCATCGGTTCGCCGACGCCGGAAAACTGAGCCCCAACTTGGAACCGTTCCACCACCACCACCACGCTACCGCCAGCGGCGTGGAGGGCCTGCACCACAGCCCGCGCGCGGTGGGGATGGCCGCCACCACCTACATCAGCGGCGGCGCCGCCAGCATCGGCGATCTGGACATGGCGCTGGGCGGCAGCGGCGGCGGCGGCTATCACACCTCGTCGCCACGCAGCGCCACCGATGCGGGCGAAATGAAGTACATGCACCAGCACCAGCACAGCCATCACCTCCATCACAGCCAGCATCATCAGGCCCTCACGAGCAGCCCGAGTCCGAACAGCGGGCACAGCGGCGGCTTGCTCGGCGGCAACAACAATAGCGTCGGCGGCGGCGGCGGCGGATTGGGAGGCCTGGGCGGCGGTGGCGGTCTCAGCAATCCGTGGACCCAGCTGCACGCCGCCACCGATCCGTGGTCGCTGTCCCACCATCACCAGTCCCATCATCCCGCCCATCATCATGCCGCCGCCCATCACCATGCGGCCGCCGCCGAGGCCAACGTCAAGCAAGAGATGTCCCAGCATCTGGCCGCTGCCGCCGCCGCCGCCGCCCAGCAGCAGCAACAGCAGCAACAGCAGCAGCAGCAACAGCACCAGCACCAGCAGCAGCAGCAGCAGCAGCAGCAGAGTCGCGTCGCCGCCGCGGCCGCCGCTGCCGCCTCCGTCTCAGCCGTACAGCAAGGCATGCCGTCGCCGCACGGCTGGCACGCGCCCGTGCATGCGGCCGCCGTCGCGGCTGCATCGCACTATGCACCGACGGGCGGCTCGCCACTCCAGTACCACCATGCGGCCGCCATGAACGGCATGCTGCACGGCCACCATCCGCATCATCCCGCCCACCACACCGCTGCCGCGCACCATCAGTCGGCGATGGCGCCGCTACACCATGCGCTGCGCGGCGGCGGCAGCGGAGGTAGTCAACTGGGCGGCGGCGGCGGCGGCGGCAGCCAGATGAGCGGCAGCCCAATGGGCAGCAATGGCAGCGGTAACCTGAGCCTGAGCGGCCTCGGCGGCCTGGGCGTCAACATCGGCGGCGGCGGCGGCGGCATGGGCCTGGGCCCCGGCGGCCCCGAATCGCCCCAGCTGCACATCCATCCGCACCACCATCTGCACGGCGGCGGCGATCGCGACACCAGCGCCGGCGAGGAGGACACACCCACCTCCGACGACCTGGAGGCCTTTGCCAAGCAGTTCAAGCAGCGCCGCATCAAGCTCGGCTTCACGCAGGCCGACGTCGGCCTGGCGCTCGGCACCCTCTACGGCAACGTCTTCTCGCAAACGACCATCTGCCGGTTCGAGGCTCTGCAGCTCAGCTTCAAGAACATGTGCAAGCTGAAGCCGCTGCTGCAGAAGTGGCTGGAGGAGGCGGACTCGACGACCGGCTCGCCGACGAGCATCGACAAGATCGCCGCGCAGGGCCGCAAGCGCAAGAAGCGCACCAGCATCGAGGTGTCGGTGAAGGGGGCGCTGGAGCAGCACTTCCACAAGCAGCCGAAGCCGTCCGCACAGGAGATCACCGCGCTGGCGGACTCGCTGCAGCTGGAGAAGGAGGTGGTGCGCGTGTGGTTCTGCAATCGGCGGCAGAAGGAGAAGCGGATGACACCGCCGAATACGCTGGGCGGTGATTTGATGGACGGCAACGGCGGAATGCATGGCGTCGGTATGGGGCACATGGGCGGCGGCGGCTATCACTCGCATCACGATCTGCATGGCGGCCATGGCGGCGGCGGCGGCGGCATCGGCGGGCACGGCAGTCCGATGGGCGGCACGCACAGTCACAGCCACAGTCCGCCGATGCTGTCGCCGCATCCGCATCCGCAGCACCAGCAGCAGCAGCAGCAGCAGCAGCAGACCATGCAACAGCAACAGCAGCAGCAGCAGCAGCAGCAAGGCATGGGTGGCCCCGGAGGTCCCGGCGGCCACGGGCAGCAGCAGCAGCTCGCCGCCCACTAGCAATCAGAGTGCGAGGAGTCCGCCGGCAGCATCGTCGGTGGGGTTCCGTCGGCAGCATCCTCGTCACTCAGTACCCAGAATACCGGCCTCAATTTGCAGCAGCACCAGCAGCACCAGCAGCAGCAGCAACATCATCTGCATGAACAGCATCATCATCTGCACGAACACCAGCAGCAGCAGCAGTTTTCGGATCAACACAATCAGCAGCAGCAGCCGCTCTCGCCGCAATCCGTGTCATCGCAATCGGTGACGCCGCAGCCGAAAACGACACCGGCTGCGGCTGCCACCGCCACCATGGCGGCCATGTACATCGACCAGCATCGCTACCAACACCATCATCACCACCACCACCAGCATCCCCATCAGCAGCACCAGCACCAGCATCAGCAGCATCACCATCAGCAGCAGCAGCAGCAGCAGCAGCAGCTGCACGCTCGTCGACTGTTCCAGGAGTGGACCCTGCAATTTGGCGGCGCCCAATCGCCGCCGGCAACCAGCCGACATTCGTTCAACGCATTCGGCTCCGAGTGAACGACGCTCTGCCCCACATAACTCCACAACTCCGAACCCAACCCAAATCCGAATCCCCTCCCCACCCAAACTTCCCACATTCCTCCTCTTCAAGCGGATTTACATCGTATGCGCGTGTATGTTGAACTCAGAAACGCATGGATGGTTGTTTTTTCGTTCATTTTTATTACATTCATAGGAGTTTCGAATAATAATATAAAAACACACACACACACACAGAACTTACAATGTTTAGGACATATTGCGCGCGCGCTTCACATGTAAACTAATATTATATAAACGAAATTGACACACACGTATGAAGGCAGACAAACATTCATTATACAGCGGACCACAGATACTCTCTCACATCACACATATATAGACACTCTCCAACCCCAGCCCAGCCCGGCATCCCGTACGAAATACCCGGGGGCCGACATTGAGGGTTTATCGTTCAAAAGTCAGTATATACGATAGTTGTACGATTTTAAATCGAACACTAGGAATCTAATTCATATGAAACAAAAAACACGGACATACCGACGTATGAGGACACCAGTGAACACATACACATACACACAGACAGACACAATTCCCAGTGATGTTATTATATTGTATAATATATATACCACATATTTGTGCGAACTAAGTCGATCGAAAGTGTATGTATGTATGTAGAGTACGCATGTATGCTCTCATGAAATGAGGCAACTAATTTAATTAATATTTAAATTGTTGGTCATTTGTAACTTGGAGGTGCGAATTTATTGAGTGAAATTAAATTTATTATTATATTTTATATATGTCACGTGTAGATTATGTAAATAAAATCGTCTTTTATACATTATGTTTGTGGTGTGCTGCTGTGACGAATTTCACAGAGAGAGAGAGATAGAGAGGAGTGCCCAATTGAAAGTCAATCCGGCGCAGCTTCTGTTCGTATTTCAAATAAACACCATTATCAACTAAAAATAATATTTAAGTTACAAAATATATGCCACCGAAACAAAAGCAGAAATCCTTGGTCGTAATGTGTTGTCGCGGTTTTTATTCCTTGGATCGTTCTGGCGGGACTGTGACTTCTGGGATGCGTGCAATATACTTAACACAGAGTTAGTTGCGCCGATTGGTTCGTGAATGATATGATTTTAAATTAGATTCCGGTTTACAACTGATCCAATAACACTGCTCATGTGCACCCAAAACAATCTGAAGAATTTATGTGCAATTGCATTGCAATTTACGTGGTTTGCATGCATCGCTGTATATATTTAAATATAAAATGTATACACGAACACATCGACGAAATATTTATATTGTATATACTGAAAATAAGAGAAGCGGTCCTCTCAAGTGATCTTGACGGTTGATGCGCTACCAACCAATCCGTAGTAAATAAAGATGAAGGGGAAAGCATACATCCCCTATCACAAGTTACAAGTGATCGTTATCTTTTTTCCTGTTTACTTCGATCTTATCTTCGATCGCTGACAAATGTACCAGACAGAGAACAATTATCGTGTGATATCGTTCATTTATTGTGATCGAAAAACGTATGAGACAGAGAACAATTGCGCAGTGACGTGTGATATTGTCCATTAATGTCTACAGCAGTATGGAGATGAGAGGTTTCATTAATCATACACAGAGATCACATGCGCCTATTTGAAACGGACTCGACCGGCGGGCGCTCGTCAATTGAAACACACACACACACATACACACACAATAATCGTGTATCCAGGTTGTCAGTTTTTCCAGTGGACCGCATATTGTACACCATACACGCGATATATTTGGGTTGTGAAGTCGTTTCTGCCCATTGTCAGCTAATTGAGGAGATATTTGCGACAGCCAAACAGACAAACACACACACACACACACGCACACACGCAGGCACACATGCGCACAGGTAAACATATGAGATCTCATATGTTCACACACACACGCGCGCGCGCACAGACTCCGCGCTCCGCGCGCACATGCTCATATGCTCAATACCGGTATCGCACACACACACACACACAGTCGCGTCGAAGAACAAAAAGAAACGCGCGCGCGTGTGTGTGTGTGTGTGTGGTTGGCTGGCGTTTGTGTCGTGCAAACAAACCGACGAGCTGACGCGAAAACAACACACGAGTGCATACCAAACAACCTACCGATTCGAACCGAGCGACACTTTGTGCGCGTGTGTGTGTGTGTCGTGTGTGAGTGTGTGTGTGTGATATGTGACGTGTTCCCGTCGAGCCCAAACATGTGAAAAATGTATAGACGAAAAATTGAATTATCAGCTCCCCAATAATGACTTGGCGCGTATTACGATGAGCAGATCCAAATCATAGACGCGTTTTCTCTCCATGTTGCCTCGTATCACTCGCGTTTTGCGACACCGTCGCAATGTGTGTGTTATGTTCGGTAAGTATAACAACATAAGACATATTGTATGGTGAGCCAGAGCAACGCGCGACCGCGAGCCGCGCAAGCACGTGATTTATTGCATTCCGCCGAGCCGTCGGTAGAACCGAACAGCTCTCTAAAACCGAAGCAGCGACTCACACACACACACACACACACACGAAGTCATAGCACACATACACAAACGCATGCATGCCGCACTAATGGCATGCGGTTATATGTGTGTGTGTGTGTGTGCGCGCGACGCGCTACTTAATCTATGACCTCATGTCGTTGGATCGCCAACGCCAGTAGAACACGCACGCGCATTCGATTGACTACAATCGACACAATACGGTATAACACGAAACGGAGCCTAGCCGATCAGCGAAACAACCATCGACAATGTTTATGTTTTTTTTGTAACGAGAAGATTTCGTGCGCATCTCAATTACAGTAATTTGAATTAAAGAGGTATCGATCTGCAACTGGACCGCTCATTTTCATTGTAAATTCACCACGTTCAGAAACACGTTACGAAACGTTACTTATAAAATACATATAATTATCTGAACTGTAAAAAAAAATCGATTATATTGATCAAATTAAAATAATATTTGAGCCAGCGGTATTTATAGTTGTACACGCGCCCATAAGCTTACTTGTGTAGTGTGTACGTTATCATGCCAAATGGGTGCAGGGCCGTCTTATGGTTTTCCGGGGCCCTGGCTCTAAAAACTGGGGCCCTATAAATATTAATAAACACAAATAAATTCTTGTTTTTATGTCCATTCCGAATTTTTATAATCTTCACATCATTAGCATTTCTTTGTGTTTTAGAAAATCAAACTGTCGATGATAAGGAACCTGAATTATTCTTCGCCCTACTGGCATTTTTTCTCAAGCGGGGTACCGTTCAATAACAAATTAGAAGCACATGATTTTCAAGTCGCGGGGCCTCATGTTTGAAAATCATGAACTTTAATAATTAAAATGTTCACAAACGTAGCCCCGAGTTACTCGTTTATATGCAGGAAAAAATAATTATATACTACTGGAAGTTTGCGATGTTTCGCGAGTGGAGCCTCGTTGAAAAACAACGTTACAGTTACTCTGAGAAACAAATTACATTACAAGCGTGGCCCACTCAGTTTTATAATTAATTTGAACTGACTTTTTTCCACGCTTCACGTTCGGTAGCGGGGCCCCCGACCCTGCGGGGCCCCTGGCTAATGCCCAGTTGGCCATGCCCTTAAGACGGCCCTGATCTTACGATGTAACTGTGATTTTATTTCATATGGTTCATGATTTGTTTATTATACAAATCCTAATCCGACCCATTGATGGTGCGTTTCTTCCGATCTGTGACAATCGTCACTCGTCGGAATTGTGCCACCTTACTGAAATGGTTCTCAATCTGGCGACGCATCAGTTCGTAGCGCTTATGTTTGCTCAGCGCATCGGCCACCCGCTCCTCCACAATGCGTCGATTTTCGCGCACGGTCGTCTCGGCCTCTCGCAGCACATCGACCGGCAATTCGTCCAGTCGGTTGAGCAACTGCATTGCGTAGCGATTGATCTGCTCGAACCGTTGCAACGGTGTGCTGGCCGCTGATTGGCTGCTGTCCAGCTGGGCAGTCTTCTGAAGGTCCTTGTGCATTTCGTTGGCGATGGCCAGAATTTTTCGCTCGATGGAACTACACGGATCGGGAATTGGACGTTTCTCAGTTATATTATTTCAACACACTACGTGATTCCACATACCCAGTGATTGCTTTCGGTAATCCATGATCGATCAATGCCAGAGCATCCTCCTTAGCTTGTCGGCTGCGCTCGATCATCAACTCGCTTTTCGCTCTCAGACGAGTAATAAGCTCGCTTTTAGTTTCAGTGTTTTCGTTTATTTTCTGCGTTAGTTGCTTGGACATGCTCAAGATGCCTTTGAAGGTCCAGAACGAAAATTTGTGCTGTTTCAAACGCGTTTTGGCATTCTCATTTAGTAAGATCAAACTCTGTAATATATTAAAAGTTTTGGTAAAATTTGAATTTGATGCAAAATTATTGCTCGTATACCTCTCGAAACTCATTTGCATCAGGCGTAATTTCCAGCATCTTCTCCAGTTTTGGTTCGATATTTTTGTCGAAGAAAGCTTTGATCAACAGACCGGAACTTTCCGAACTCGGTCGAATATTGAGCACCGAACATTCACGAAACGTGGTCATGGGCGAGTTGAGACTGCCATCGGGACCACGGTGTATCCAATCGTGTTTCTCACGCCAGTGACAGTTTTGAAAAAGATAGTAATAATTTTGCAGCTTCATCAAAAAGTTCCATCTTTGCTCTAGTTCGAAGAGGCGAAGGTTCGAACAGTCGATGTCGATTATCAATTGTTCTTTTTCCGCCTCAAGTTGATCGTGATTACGACGAAGAACGTCCAGTCGCTGGTTGGATTTGACCACCTTGTCGTACGCTTCATTTTTCCACACATCAAATTCGCGAAGACAGATCTGGAATGTCGAACGTGATCAATTTGATTTATGGTTAAGATTTGGAATGATATTCATACCTTTTGGAATTTCTCTACATTATCCATGTAATCGCTCTCTTTTTGCTGCTTAGTCTTCATATCAATTAGGTTTTCCTGTATGTTGTACATCACAAAGTTTTGGCGACAAATGTTGCGTATGACTTGAATGTCCCTGAAAAATATCGATTCATACGAAATTCAAGTGAATTCGAAAGAACAAGACTTACGTTTTAACACAAAACTTGCGCACTCGGGGACGATTTCGCAGGTCATGGAAGTAATACTCATCCCATTCAGTCGCCAAACGATGGAAGTATTTTTTGTCTTTCACTCCGATTTTTTCCTCTTCAAACGACGGACCATTTACCTGCAGTCGATCTCGAATCCAGTGCTTGCCTTTTATTAAATTAGTGTAATATTTCTGAGGAGATTTGACTAGAATCATAAACGTTATCATTATTAGAGACCAGCAAATACCCAATTATTCTGATTAATTACATTTCTTCGGCGAACGGAACTTGTCCATCAAATTCGGATCAATATAAAACGGCCCATCGATATTATCCGCATGTCGCGACAACCGCTCATTGCGACTTCGCTCGAACAGCTTCTTCGGCTGACTCTTCGCGAACCTCGATCGCAACGAATGCGCTCGATCCGTGTCCGCCACCTCCGACCTCCAATCCAACGGATCCAACTGCATCGCCAGATTCTGCAGCTCCATCGGATCCGGAATATTCTTGAACTGTCCAAACGATATTGGCCTCGAATTCTCCTCATCCGGCTCGACCATCGCGCGATTCCTCGCGTAACCACTATCAATTATCTCATGATACCCAGCCTTCTCCGGATCCCGGCCACTCGTATCCTTTTGCGATTGCTTCCTTCGGCTACGCAGACTCGTAAACTTCGCCAGCACCGTCTTTGTCCTGCGCTCGACCAACTCCTCCTGCTGTTCCTTCGTCTGGGTCTTCGGACGCGCCTCATCGCGAAGCAACAGATTAACGCGCTTCAGCCGATCGCCTCGCAAGTACTGATTGCAATAGCGCGTCACTCGCTTCACCCGGTCCATCCGGATGGTCGGAACCACAAAGTACGGCGTCCGCACCAGCGCCAGATGCTTGACGTTCTGCATGCCATCGCTGGCGCCATCCTCGTCGCCGTCCTCGGACTCATCGCTGGCCGGCGGCTGACGCATGCCCATCTTCTCCATGCGCTGGCGTCGCAACACCTCCGCCTCGATGGCGCCGCGCTGCTCCCGCCGCGCAGCTCGCTCCGACATCGTGCGCGGTATGCCGAACTTGTTGGCGTCGCGCGTCAGCGGATCCGGCGTCGGGGGCCGCGTGAACGGACCGTACATGTAGCCAGTGAGTTTCTTGAAGATGCCCTGCGATCTGGCCGGTTTGCCGGAAGCCTTCTCCGGCGCATTGGCGCCCGACGAAGCGCCATCGGTGCGATAACTGTCCGGAGGCGCCGCCCGCCGTTTGCTGCCGCTCGATGCCGACGATTCGCCGTCGCTGTGCTGCCGATCGCTGTCCTGGCGCAGCCGCATCGCCCAGCGTCGGAACGTCTGCTCCTCGGAGACGGGCATCCGCCGGACGTCGGCGTGCTCGTCGTCCTTCTGCGAGTCGAGCACATAGTTGCGGACGCGCTCGTTGATGGTCGCCGGACTGTAGTAGAACGGCAGGCCGTCGATTTGATCCGGGTCGCACGGGTCGTTCGGATCCGGCGAGGTTGGCGGCTGAGGTGCAGCGCGTTTGGGGTCGTGTGGACTGGAGACGGTGCTGCCGGTGGCCAGTTGCGAGATGCTGCTGGCTATCATGTCGGCGGAGGTGACGTCGCGCACGATGGCGTGCATCGAACGTGCGGCTGCGTTGGAGCGACGTTTTGGCTGGCTGGCCACCAGTTCTCGCGTGGGCTGCGTGAACGAGTGTAGGATTTTGTTCTGGTTGCGCATGCCGAAGATTTGCTGCAGCTGCGTCGGCCGTTGCGGATGAACCTGAGGGCAATGTGTAATTTAATGTGTGCATGCGTGTGAGTATAATAGCGAGCAATTGTGCATGTACGCCGCACTCGCGGCGATAGTTCACGACCGGCGTACTTTCGAGCGACGGCGACCCAGTTGGCGGCCAATGCCGCCCACGAAGCCGAGCTCGTTGGGCGGCGGATTGTGCGGCCGGTGAAAGAGGCCGTGTGCGTACGGCTGATCGGAGCGCACCTTCCCGCTGCACCAGGCGAACGCTTTGGCGCCCTGAGGTGAATTATTAAAATGGTTCGAAAGCGTAAGGTGTTACATGTAGGGTTTTATTTTGTGTATATTGTATACAGTACTTTAATGACAGCATCACGACTCCTGGACGATGAACTGCCGCCGCTCTCGATGCAAATTGAGACGTTGTCGATGCTTGGTTCAGACATGCTTATCAACGGAAGTGCAGGGAATAATGATGGCTAGATGGTAATTCAATTACACTACGTAGTCGTAGATTGTATCGACCTAACATACTCGCATTTGTTTCCTTAGAGACATCACACGTTCAACATTGCCAGATTACATTTCCAAACAAATGTGTAACCTTGATTACGCTCTGCTTCGGATTAGACGTTCGTTGCGACAATATCTCATCTACAGCTACAGTCAAAACGTGTATTACGTGTTGAAATAAGTGTAACTCTGCTCAAAGACCCAATCGAATCGTGTAATTTTACATGGTTCATTAGGTCCCGGGAATATCGGTGTTATGGTGCCACCACTCTCAAATCGATATCATTTTTCGTGCTAAGTACCAAACATTTCATCTACTAGTAATAGTTTCGAAAATATGTTTTGTTGTGAGAAGGGGGAGGTGATGTGGCACTGTGTCTGTGTACGATTAGAAATTCAAAGTTTAAACCATATACTGAAATCTTCGTTTTTCTCGTTTTATACGTCTAGCTACAGTGACTGTCATAAGTCGTCGGTCGGGAAGGAGTACGCATGAAAACGCATGTTTTATGTATGTCGGGATCAACATTATCAATTGGTTTCTCGACAATTATACTCGTTGGAGCCTCTTCTATGATATGCAAGAAAAACCCGTTCTAATAATGTTAAGGTTTGTGCAGAAATAGCATGTTAAATAAAAATTGCACCAAAATCAAACGAAATATTATTTACAAACAATGTACCCATGCTTAACATGATTAAGGATTGTTTGTCGAGTTTTTAATGAGCTTACATTTATGCCTAGCGACACCTTCGACACATTTAACAACATGGCGGGCCAAAATTCTCGGGTCCTGGTTGACTTTGCGCATGTTTTGTCGTTTTTCATAAAAAATCGGACTCCCTCTAACTTCTTTGGAAGGCCATATTTCTGGGAAAAAATTGAACCACAGGATGGAAGCATATCGGAAAGTCATGTTCGTTTTTACATAATCGCTGATCTTACTTGGATTTTGCCCAATATTAGGAATCGATCTCCTGATTTTGGTGCAATTTTGACTTAAAATGCTATTTCTGCACAAACCACAACACTTTTAGAACGGGTAAAACATGCGTTTTCATGCGTACTCCTTCCCGACCGACGACTTATGACAGTCACTGTACACTAGGTGGAAATTGTTGCTGACTCATGATATTCTTGTGCCTGTCCACTAAGGGTTTTCAGTATCTTCAACCCAAAAAATAAAGGATATTTTTTTAACCGAATTTTTAGCTTCTTTTCGAAGATCTGTATCTTTGTTTATAATGGTCGTATCGGAGCACTCGAGTGAAGAGTAATAGTCTCTAAACTCTAAACCAATCACAATCATGATTTTTTGTATGGAGTGTGAAATCAAATATTGTCCACCATACAAAAAATAGGGTTTTCACGATTGGTTGAGAGGACATAACAACGCACTGGGGTGAAATGTAAAAATGGAATTGCGCAAAATGTATTCATATTTAAAAAAATTATGAAATATCGCTTGTATGTTTTATTAGTGCAATAAATGTGTCATATATACGAACCGAGAGGTCTTTCTTAGTGCGTGCTAAGCCACAGGTGAGACTTTTTCTTGATATTATTTTTATAAACGATAGAAAAATGTTTATTCAATAAAAATACATCATTGGATTTTTATAGCTAGACGTACAAAACATGAAAAACAGAGATTTCAGTACATGGTTTAAACTTTATATTTCGGGTCGTACTGGAGTAGCATTGTTTTCTAATGGGAAAAAGTTCAGTTGGAGCCTCTCCCAGCCGAAAAAAATGCCGCAACTTTTTTCCAGAACTCCGTACCTGCCAATTTTACACCAAAGAAATTAAAATTAAAATTGTGGCTCCAGGGAAAAAATACGGCAGTCTGAATCGAGAACAAATAGTATTTTGCAAGGGCTAGTGACAAATACTTTCCGAAGTGGATCGTGATATTGCAGAATTCCTGGAGGCCGATAGCCTTTGAAGTAAATTATGCAAATGAAAAAACGAGTTTTCATTCTAAAAGATTGTGTTTTCATAATTGTTCCCTGGACTTAATGTACCATGTAGTAAGTGTCGAAATTAGTGTAATATTCAAAGACGCAGTCACGCGCAC
>JANTBZ010000005.1:398451-419608 GCA_024741255.1 Exechia fusca
GGTGTTTGCGTTGTCTTCTGTGGTCGTTGTGCCGCACGCCCGCCCGCCCGTGTGTGTGCAAAGAAGCGACTATCCAATATTTTTTCCAATTGACAACTCGACGGGTTTATTCGCATTGAGCTCCTCGCCCGTATATTGAAATATATCATTTTTTTGTGATGCAGTTGTGCTCTGGCTGAAGTGATGTCGCCGACGCCGCCGCAGCCACCGCCGCGTATGCCAGCCACCAGCAACCGCAGAGTCGACGTCATCAACTTATAATTTACACGTCGCCAATCCTCTCGAGCAACTAAACACAGTTGCTGAAATACTACTCCGTCGTTGTCGCCGGCGCAAAAAGATATATCCATTTAACACTAATCACATCAACGCACACGCACTCACACACACACACACACACACACACACATACACACGCACACATACACACATCCACGAAACCGATCGATACGCGCCGTGTGTGTGTGGGGAATACTGTGAACTGTGAGTCGAGCTGGTAGGAAAGCCGAACTGTTGAGGCTTGCTTCGCAAAAGCAAGCTCAGTGAGCAAAGAATTTCCATACGTGTGCCGCGAGTGGATAACGCGCGCGCGAGCGCGGGTGTGTGCTAATTTTTGTGCCGCTATCATAACGAATCTCGGGCACCCCGCGAATCGCACAATCACGCCAACATGGTGGTCTCGCGTAGTGCGAAGCGAAAACGCAAAACTTCGACGGCTGCGTCGGCAACCGCCGCCCAACGTGGGACATCGAATGCCGCCGCCGCCAATGGTCCGGCCGGCAGTGGCGCGGGCGGCGGCGGCAATGCGACGGCCACCAGAGGCCGTCAATCGTCCAACACTGCTGCTGCTGCCGCTGGCGCAGCAACGCCATCAAAGTCTACGACGGCGACCGCAGTGCAACGAAACGTCATCACAGCTCCACATCCAAACACCCCGACGTCGTCGTCATCCTCGGCCTTGATGGCCAGCCCAACGACGACGGCGGCCGCGGCTGCCGCCACTCCGACACCCTCACCCGCATCCACTTACCGGCCCTTCGACGCTGTCACACCGATGACACCAGAGCTTCCCAAGCGGTAAGTTTTTTGAGAGACCGACCGCCGCTCGCATCCATCCATTAGCTTACGTTCGTCTCACTGTTCCACTCCGCATCCCACACACACACACACACACACACACACACACACACACACAGCATCAAAGTGCACGCTCAGCGAAAATTCGCCCAAGGCCAGGGCTGCTCGGGCGCCACTTTCGCGCAGCCCGCCAGCGTTGCTGCCAGCAGTCTGTCGTCGCTGGGCGAACCCGTCGATCTGCTGCCCAACAACATACGACCGTCGACGGAGAATTTCATCAAGTTTCTGTGCTTCCGCAACACGTCCGTGCTGCCGCCACACTTGGACTACCTGGGCACTCGGGCGGCAGCCGTCGCGGCAGCGGCCGCCGAGCGTTCGGCGGCCCAATCGTCGCCGGCGATCGTCGCCGCTGGCGCAGGCATCCAGCGAGCGGAGCCGATGGCGCCGCCGAGCAATCGCGTTTCTCCGGTGGCCGAGCAATCCGCGCCGCTGGCGGCTCCGGTTGTGGCTTCGCCGCCACCACCGCCTCCATCGCCTCCATCTCCGCTACCGAAGCTGTCGACGCCGACGCCTACGGTTGCGACGACAGACACTTTCGCCGAGATAACTGTTTCGCCAGCCGCAGCAGCGGCCACGACATCGAGTAGCATTGCCGCCACTGCATCATCTCCGCCGCCACCACCGCCACCGCCCTCCTTCATACCGTTCGCCGTTCGCAAACAGGCCGAAACGGTGTCCGATGGCGGCAAGCGACGGCAGGCCGTGCAGGCACTAAAGAAGAAGTACCAGGAGCAGCGCATGGCCAAGACGCAGGTTCAGAATCTCAGCAAGGCCAACAAGACGCGTACGCGTCACAGTGCGGACAGTCGCAATAGCATCGACAGTGCGGCGGCCCTGCGACAATCGCCCGTCATGGAGGCCAGCAGCATGGCAGAGCAAATCAATTCGCAGGCTGCCACGACGGTAAGTTCATCACCGGCCGCCACCGCAACTCTGGCCGCCGACGTTGATTTGGCGGTGCTGCAACCAAGCCAAACGGACGTAGTCCCAACCCAACAACCAGCGACCACCACCCCAAAGCTATCCACACCGTCCAAAGACTATCCGCCGCCGGCCGCTTCTGTGGCGGACAGTCTCGATCACGAATCGGTGAAAACCTCCGAAACCAAGTCGACGCGTCGCAAAGCGACCGCCCGCAAAGCGGAGAGCAATCACATGCCAACGAGACTGACGCGTCAGCATGCGCTTGCCTATCCGGAGTCGTATCGCAAGGCCGAGGAGGCAGCACTGAACAGCATCCGCCAGACGCAAGCGGAGGCGGCGCGAAATCGACCCAAGTCGGCTGCGGGCAGAAAAAGTGCGGCGACAGCGGTCCAGTCGAGTGACACGATTGCGACGGCTGCGGATTTTTCGTCGGACGACGATCGGCCGTTGGTGAAGGTGGTCAAGCTGTCGTCGTCGCCGACCAACAACACCACCGAGGAGGCTGCCGCCACGAAAGCGAAGCCGTCAAAAAAGTCGACCGCCGCTGATGCAAAGAAATCGGAGAGTCAGTCGAAAGCAACGCTGAATTCATCCGGCAAAGCATCGGCGTCGAAGAAACGGAGTCTAGAGACGTCGTCAAAAAACGATAACGGCACACTTTTAAATGCGACGCTGCCATCGATCGGCGTTGCCGAGAGTGTCGGTTCCGACGGAACGGCCACATCGAAGATTAAACTCATGGACAGCATCGAATCGATGATGAAATCCTTCGGAGAGGATTCGCAATGGGACGCCGCGGACAACTCGGGCAGTTTGGCGGTGGCCAACGCCAATGTCGCGGTGGCCATGGACACGGCGGCGAGTACCGTTCTGTGTCCGCCGACTAAAAGTGATGCCATTCCTGCGACAGTCGCCACTGTCGCAGCCGCCACCGCGGACGCCGACAACAGTGGCGATGGATTGGCCGCGCCCAAATCGCGACGACCTTCGCGCAAAACCAAAGAGGCGGCAGCCATCTACATGGAGCTGATCGGGCAGCGCCTGAACTTGGGCGCCGATTCGGACGACGATGACGACGACCACGACGGTGACAACACTTCGCGAATGAGCAGCATGCCCGAACTGCCGAATCTCAAGAAATCCGAAAAGATGGAAATCGAACTAAAGGCGAACGTGGTCAAAGACGAATCGGTTAACGGTGGATCTCCGTCGGCCGAAAATGGTCGCGAGCCTGAGACGCCCGGTCGCAACGCCGGACGGGCTGGCAGGAACGGCACCGCCGCTCAGCCGGCGAAGCGAAAAGTCGAGCGCAAGAGCGCCAACAAATCGGCGGTCGATGATCAGACCAGCACGAAATTCAGTGATTCTGACGAAGAGCCACTGGCCATAAAGCTAACCAAAATCGATAACAAACCAGACGAAGCCACTACCACATTGGCGACGGCACCGATAACTCCGACAACCACTAATCATGTTGTGGTGCCACCTCATCAGCAGCAGCACCAGCAGCAGCTTCTGCAGCGACCCAAAACTCCAACCAACAAACCACCAGTTCCGCCACCAAGTCCGACTGCGTCGAAACAGCCAGCTCCCGAACCACCATCCACCAATCTTCCACCCTCAACCCATCGCACTCCCGAGTATTACTCGCCCGTGCCATCGAAGCCCGCCATGTCGGTCAAGTCGCACGAATCGACACCGGCCGCGGCCGCCGCCGTTGCCCTCGACGTCTTCGAATCGCCGCACGGCTACCCGCGAACGCCCAGCTACCAGCCCAGTCCGTTCAAGACGCCCTACCACCAGATGTCGTCGCCCACGACACCGCTCAGCACCCAGCCACGTCCGTCCTCGTCATCGGTGGCCAGCAGTCGCAAGGATTCGCCGCTGTTCAAGTCGCCCACTGCCACGCCGACGTCGGTCAAGCAGCACATGATGCAGATGGGGAACCACACTCCGACCAACAGCAAACAGCCGCAGTCCGCAGCGGCTTTTCATCTGCAGCAGCAGCAGCAGCTGCACTTCCACCAGCAGCACCATCACCAGCAGCACCATCAGCATCAGCAGCAATTGCTCGCCCAGCTGGACGCCAGCAACAGCACCGAAAGCGTCAGCGCCATCCTGGCCAATCTGATGCCCAGCAAGGAGGAGTCGTGCAAGATATTCGGCATCGCCAGCGTCACGCTGGCCCAGTCATCCGGACCGAACGACACCAAGTGCACGCTCGGCAAATGCGGTTCGGTGCACAAGCCTCCGCTCGGCCCGGTCGTTCCGACCGAGGCGCCCGGTGCCCAACTCTCGGACGCCATGTCCAGCAAGGAGCGCCGCAAGGCCAAGGTCAACATGACGCACGAACAGATCCAGAAGTGGCTGAGCGAATGCCTGACCAACGAGGAGATCGCCGACGATCTGCTGCACCTCGATCTCAGTCAGCCGCCGGTGCCCGTCAACTATCTGGAGACGGTGTCGCCGGTGCGTGATTTCGTGTTGCAGAGCAACAGCGGCGATGTGTCGCCGCCCGTGTCGGCGTCGCCGCAGACGGTGATGGCGCCCGGTTCGGGCTCGGGCTCGACGCCAAGGGCGCGGCAACAATCGAGAGCTGTTGCGGCGGCCGCGGCGGCGGCAAGCCGTTGCGATGTGGTACAGCGCAATGAGGTGTCCTCGTCGACGTCGATGGCTCGCGTGGCTGCCGTTGCGGCTGAAGCGGCCGTTCGTGCGCCACTGACGCCGCCGCAGCCGCCATCGATGCCGGCCAACGTGAATGCGTCGCCGCAGAATGAACAGCCAGCAGATGCAGTGAAAGTGATTTTCATTTCGGCATCTGAGGCCAGAAATGCGTCTACTTCACCACAGAAGGCGGCTGTGAGCGCAGCGTCAGCGTCGAATAGCAACCCGCCGAAAAGCGCACCCAATCCTACGATAGCACCAGCGGCGGCGGCGGCAACGACGCCAGCTGCCATAGCGGCCACCACCAGTAGTGTCGCATGCGCCGGCAAATCGACGCCCTCGACCAACGCCCACAGCAACAGCAGCAGCACGAAACGGACGCCAGTGTACAATTCACCGATCGCCGTCGACGCGGCGCGCTCGAGCGCGCTCGGCCAGCGCACCCCGATCGTCAACACGTTTGCAGCGTTCTCGCCGGAGAACGAGTCGAGCATCTATTCGTTCGACAAGGACGAAGACTTCGCCAGCGCCACCGTCAAGACGAAGACCGCTTACAAGCGTGGCCAGCAATCGAAGAGCCAGTCGGCGGTCGACCAGCATGCGCCAAAATCGGCCAGCAGCAGTAAGAAGGCAGATGAGGAGAAATCCCTACCTCAACCACCGCCATCGGCAGCAGCAGTCAGCAAGCCCGCTCCGGCTCCGCTCCGCATCGAAGAGCAAGCCGCCAACGAGCAGTTGGTCGCCGTCGTCGCGTCGGCCACGGCCGCCCCGTCGGCGGCGGTGGCCACCGCCAACAACGCTGCGGACGCAGCCGCCGGCTCGCACACATTCTACATACCGCTGCAGGGCACCCATCTCGGGGGCAGCAAGTCCGACCAGCTCATCCAGGGCGTCGCCGTGAAGCTGGGCACCGAAGGCCCGGATGGCCCGAATCAGCGCGTCATCATGCATGCCAAGCTGGTGACCAAAACCCAAATGGCCGCCAGTGCGACAGTGACGGCCACGACGTCGACCGCGATTCCGGAGCAGCTGGACAGCGAGATGGTGCAGAGTTTGCTGGCCAGCGCATCGGCCGGCGGCTCCAGAGTGGCGGTGCCCATCGGAACGGTGCAGCCCCGGTTCAAGCACAGCACAGCCGGTACATCGGCATCGGTCACGAGCGCCTCCAATTCCGATGCCCCCCATCCATATCCTCCTCGCCGGGCCGGCAACGAGCCGCCCATCCAGCCCATCAACTCCGCCACCGCCGGCTTTCCGGCGGCCAATGCGGACGCATCGCAACCCGCCCAAATGGTCGAAGCGCTCACCTTCCGCCCGACGGAGCGTGAGTTTGCCGACCCCATGGAGTTCTTCGATCGCATCTATCCGCTGGCCGCCCGTTACGGCCTGTGCCGCGTCATTCCGCCCGCCTCGTTCCGGCCCGAGTGCAAGATCAGCGACGACATGCGCTTCACGGCGTACAATCAGTACGTGCACAAGATGCTGCATCGGTGGGGGCCGTCGGTGAAGGAGTTCCGCGCCATCCGCAAGTACCTGGCGACGCAGCGCGTCAAGCTGGTGGATCCGCCGTGGATCGGCGGCATGGAGGTCGATTTGCCGCGACTGTACCACACGGTGCAGGAGCTGGGCGGACTGTGCGAGGTCATCGAGAAGAAGAAGTGGGGCCGTGTGGCGGAGGAGATGTGCTTTCCGAAGACGGCCCAGGATCGTGTGTCCAAGTTGGACGATATCTACTGCAAGTATCTGTTGCCGTACGATACGCTATCGACGGCGGAGCGGCAGAAGCTGTTCGACGAGGTCGAGGCGGATTGGGCGAAGCGCGAGGCGAAGGCGAGGCGGAGTATGCAGGGCGAGGACGACGATGACGAGGATGACGATGAGGACGACGAGGAGGCTGCTAAGCCGAATGGCGAGAAGACCAAGGCCGGTTCGAAGAAGTCCAACGACGAGGACGACGAAGACGACGATGACGAAGAGGAGGAGGACGACGACGAGGACGACGGCGCCATGGAGTGCATTGTCGAGGGCCGCAAGATGCCGCTGAAGCAGTTCTTCCGCATTGCGCGCAACACGATGGCGCTGTGGTTCAAGAACACGGAGCCATCGTCCGCGGAGATCGAGGCGGAGTTCTGGCGCCATGTGGCCGTGCGCGACAGTCACGTGTGCGTGCACAGCGGTTCGATCGACTCGAGCGGCTGGGGCTACGGGTTCCCGACGCCCGGCCCGAAGGTCAAAGTCGGCGGCACTGGCACCGCCGCCGGACAGCAGCCGTTCGAATCGTCTGCCTCGACGAGCGCCTGCGCCAAGCATCCGTGGAATCTCAAGGTGCTGACCAACAACCATGGCTCGATTCTGCGCTCGATCGGGCCGATCACCGGCATGACGGTGCCCACGCTGCACGTGGGCATGCTGTTCAGCGCGTGCTGCTGGTATCGGGATCCGCACGGGCTGCCGTGGATCGAGTATCTGCACACCGGCGGCAGCAAGATCTGGTACGGCGTGCCGGAGGAGCAGAGCGACAACTTCCGCGAGGCGTTCACGTCGCTGGTGCCGACGCACTGCCAGAACAAGACGGTGTGGCTGCCGTGCGACACGGCAATGGTGCCGCCGCACATGCTCACCGATCGCGGTGTGTCGCTGTGCCGCGTGGAGCAGGAGCCGGGCGAGTTTGTGATCGTGTTCCCGCGTGCGTACACGTCCAGCGTGACGACGGGCTACGCGATATCGGAGAGCGTGTACTTTGCGACGAGCATGTGGTTGGACACGGCGAAGGAGGATTTTAAGGTAAGAAACAAACAAACTAGTATTCTGTCGTCTAAATAATATTTATTCTTTACACATTTTTCTGTTAGCTTAAAATAATCTTTGGCATGTATATTTTAATTTAGGCTTTATTCCATCTTTGCCATAAAATGTTGATCGTCCGTTATGAGGCGATATGCAATGATGTGCACCGGCGCGCTGTGCGCGTTTGCATGCGAAACCGTTCGTAACCCGATACTTTAAAATCGGTGTATAACATAACTCGATATCCGCACATACGATTTTGATTGAACGATGCGTTTTACATTCACAATTAAATTATCTTATTGCCTACGTAGCCGTTTTTGGATACCTTGAAAAATCTGTGCTTGGTGCTCGTTTTTCTATCGATTTTTAGGCCAAAAAAGTACTTTTTAATTCAAATCGTCGTAATAATTACAGTTTCAAGTTTAATTTGTGTTTCTTGCATCCGCGTGCGCAATACCAATAACTAATAACCAAGGCCCGGAAGTTAAGGAAAAATGCACTACTTTTTCCTGGTCATCCTACTGAACATTTGTAACCACATACTTTTCCCACCTTTTTCCCCATTAATGGACATTAGGCCCTTTTATCATCTATTTTCCCATTTTTTATACCCTTTTTAGGGACTTTTTATGCCCTTTAAAAAATCTGAACGTTTTCATCTAATTGCATACTAGTAAATGTTGATTTTTTTGTAAAATAAGTTCGTACAAAAAAATCCAAAACACATGTTTCACTGTAGAGTTCCAAATAGTTTCAACAGATACATTTATTATTGTTCAAAAGAAGTTTTATAACATATTGAAAGTTGAAACTGATGGCAAAATATTGTTTCATTCGGTCCATCCGTTCTCGAGATACATGGGGTGCGCAGATTCGCACCGTTCCCCCTACCTCACTTTTATCGTTTGTTATCCGTGATTATTCCCCACACATAATCGGCAAACATCTCGTTTACGTCTCTCGCAGGACATCCACGACAGCAACGAACCGGCCATGTTCTCACTGGAACAGCTGCTGTTCGCCGTTTCGGCCGACACGCGGACAACGAACCAAACTCTGGACATTGTGCTGCCAATGATGCACGAGGTGTTCGAGCGCGAGAAGCATGAACGCGAATTGATCAAGGTATGCGTCGAGTGCCATCGCCACAGTTGTGGAACACTCTCCGATCCGTTCGTTAATGTTCAATCTCTTTCCTCCAGGCCGCCGGCGTCACGCGCTCGCACAAAGTCTCCATCAAGGGCAGCGGCAAGAAAACGGGCGCCGCCGCCGCCACGGCCGCCTCGCAAGCCGCTGCAGCGGCAGCCAGCAGCAAGGCCAAAAAGACAGCGGCCGCCACCATTCCGCAAGTGGACGAAATCGAGTGCGACGTGTGCCGGGCCAATCTGTACGTCTCGTGGATCCGCACCGGGGGCAGCGACGGCGACAGCGACGATGGCGCGGTCTACTGTTTGCAGCACGCCCTCAAGCAGATCGGCGGGGGGCGCCTGAAGGCCAGCGCCTGCGAGATGCTGTACACGTTCAGCATTGCCGATGTGCAGCAGCTGATCGAGCGCATCCAGTGTCGGGCGAGCGTGGTCGCCTCGTCGTCGTCGGTGGCCAGCGAGCAGCAAGCGGCGGCGGCGGCGGCAGCAGCGGCGGCGCCACCGACAGCCACCGAGAAGGCGGCTCGCGGACGGAAGTCAGGTGGTAAAAACCGGAGAGAATGATCTAATAATACGCATGCAACAGCGAAACAGCAATTGTGAATGTGCAACACCGCTAATTTATATGAATCTTATCCTATTTTGTACGTATATCACCGTATGTTTACTAAAGTATATATATATATATATCGTCGATGTAAATAGTAGTGTAAGCGAATTAAAATATATACACACATTTCGTAGGATGTAAGAATACAATTTGAATGCGCGATTAACCCATATTGTAAATGCAATAGGAACACCCACATAATATACCCTAGAGACTAGCCTACCTATTTGCTTGAAAACATCACCAGAAAGTAAAAAAAACAATATATACACCCCCGCATATGGAAGCACAATAAAACCTATTTTATCGGAAAATAAATCGGAAAAACACATACTTGTCTGAGCGGTGTATTGCCTAGGATTAATTGGAAACAAAGAATTTATTTGTTTGACAAAATATCAGTTAGAACTAGTTGATAGCATATACAACGACATCTACTCATCGGTAGACGTACCAAATATATAATCAACCTTAACTGGCATCACTGCTTTTTCTTATCAATCGCCTGCAACATAACCTACAATATCCGCAATTTCAACAGACGCGCCGAAGTGGATTTAGCACGTAAACAAAAATAAGAAAAACATAAAACATTAGTGAAAATGAAATTTGTGGTTGAAACCGTTTCGAACGGAGCTGCCCGCTGTGGGCTGCTCACGAAATCGGACAAGGTCTCGATCAAAACTCCCGGCTTCCTGCACTACACACGAGTAAGCACTTCTATGCCAGCGCACACGGTTCAAGGTTGATCTGACACACGTCTGGCTTATACTCGAATCTCCCCAATCTCCACACCCATCAGGCCTCCGCCGTGCCCTTCCTAACGCGCGAAGTCTTCAACTATCTGACGCACGATGCCAGTAATGGCGTCGTCGACTCCCAACCGACATCAGCGCCGCCAGCCAGCCACCCAACAGCCCTCGGATACGCCATCTCCGTGGACAGCACATACCACATGTTGGAGGCGGTTCGCGCTTCCGGAGCCGGTGTGGCGGCTTTCGCCAGTCTGCCCCAGACACCGGCGACGAACATCACCTGTCTGGCGGTCAAAGATGCTGGCGAGAAGTCGCCCAGCGGCCACCACGAACAGGACCAGTTGCCGGTGTGGACGCGCTTCGGCAAGCGTTCGCTCACGGCAGCGCAGTACATGGACTATGTGGAGACCTATCGGCCGGACATGTTCATGTCGCTGTGCGATGGCGACACGAACACGGAGAGCTCACGCAAGCGAGCGCTGAAGTCTGCGGATCGGACGGAGCAGTTTCTGGAGCAGTGTGTGGCCAAGTTGCGGAAGTCTGCGGTGCTGCGCGATGCCGGTTCGATGCTGTTGGGTAAGAGATTGTGGTCAAAAATTCGTATAGTTTTGATTTATAAACTTACTCCCACCTCAACTTCGTCCAGCACCCATCGAGGGCGGTTTCATCGCGCGCACTCGCGAAGTTACCATCAAGAACATGCAGCAGCACCACCCCGAAATCGGTGGCTACGTTCTGGACGGCTTCCACAACAACGGCACGACGGCCGCCCTGATGCCGGCCGCCACACAGGAGCAGCTGTACACGCTGGTCACCGAGTGTGTGCGCCTGTTGCCCGCGGACAAGCTGCGCATCGCATTCGGGGCGTACGCTCCGCCTTCGGTGTTGCGCCTGTGTGCGGCTGGCGTTGATTTGTTCGACAATTCGTACGCGTATCTGGCCACGAAACATGCGTGTGCATTGACGTTCGATGTGCGGACGGAGGACGGTTGTGCTGGCGTAGATGGCAAGTCGTCGGCGGCGGCGGCAACGGCGTACGATCTGGATCTGCGCGACACGAGCTACAAAATGGACTTTGGTCCACTGCACGAGGGATGCGAGTGTTTGGCCTGCACCAAGCACACCAGAGCCTATGTTCATCATCTGGTGATGACGAACGAGCTGCTGGCCTCGATTCTGCTGATGATGTGAGTATTGCGGAGAGGATTGCTCGGATCTTTGAACAGTTGAATAATGTTGCTAATTTCGCCACATTTCAATTCACTTCCCCATAGTCACAACCTCCATCACTACTACCGATTCTTCGAGGCAATTCGCCAGAGTGTGGCGGAACAATCGCTCGCCAAGCTGACCGCACACATCGATGCACAATTTGCGGCACAAGGGTCGCGACTGCACGCGAAATTCCAGTTCGACGTGGACAATCCGGCGCAGTTGGAGAAGAAACGTCGACGCAGCATCGAGGCGGAGCCGACAGCGGCGGCGGCGAGCAAAGCGGAGCCAGTTGCTGTGCCGGTTTCGTCGTAAGTCGTAAGTGGATCGAAATATACGGGACGTATAGAATGCAACAGACACGCTATGTGCGAATCAACCGGGAACGATATTGTCAATTTATTATTGAGGATGGGCAGCAGGATGAGTTGCGTGTCAACAACGAATTTTGGTTGGCGCGCTTGCGCGAACGCGAGAACTGTGTGGTCAGAGATTATGTCAATTTTTTTATTATAAATTATAAATCGTTTGTTTATATTTATCGATAAGTTAAATATAGGATTTATTTTTGTTTTGTTATATTTTATTTGATCGTATCGCATCCACTTCTGTTCTGTGTGAGAGAGAGTGCGTGATTGCATTGTTGATTGTATGGTGTTAGATTACAATTACGCGTCGTGTATAAATGTGTGTGCGTGTGTTGTAGAGCGAGAAACAAAAAATGTCATCATCAAGATCTAAATGTGGCAGGCGCGCCCTCCATCATCAAGCCAGCCTTGGGTCAGAGAAGTGAATAAGAGAGAGCGCGAATGAATCGTGATTTTCATGTCATGAGATAAATAAGGTTTTATGACTATGGCACATTCGGATCGGAGCAGTGGCGAGACAGAGAAAGAGTGAGAGAGATTTTCTGCGGGCGGACTAGTTCGTTTTCAATGCGATATTATTTCTCTGACAATCTTTGGATCTCGGGATTTGCACATGGACCATGGTTGGTGGTTGTGTTGTTGATGGTGGTGGTTATTTTAAATGGGTTTTATTTGGGGGGGTGGTAGGATGAACACAACCCAGCTTAGTTCTCGGTGATGGTTCGGCTCTCCTGGACGAGGTAGACCTGCGATCCGGGAACGTTGCTCGTCGTGACGAAGGTGCGGTGCTTGGCACGGATCATCGTCAGATTGCTCTCGGCCTGCTCGGCGCGGTCCTCGGCGGCCTCCAGCTCGCGCTGGAAACGGCGCACACGCGTCACCGACTGCTGCGACATACCCTCCTACAAGTCGGATAGAAAATAGCAGCACACGATTAGTCCATTGTCATATTGGAAGCCGATTAACGGCGACAGGCATCAGCACATACCTGCTCGTTCAGCTGACGCTTGTAGATGTTGATCTTCTGCGTGGTCTTCTCGAGAGCCTCCTGCAGCAGAATGACGTTCTTCTGGTCCTCCTCGCACTGCAGCGCGATCTCCTTGACGGTGCGCTCCTTTTTCCGCAGAATCTTAATGGTCTCGGCGTGGCGACGCTTCTCCTCGTCCAGCTCGACTTCCATATCGCGGATGCGCGCCTCCAGCTTGGTGATGATGCGGCGGCTGCCGACAACGGCGTTGGCCTCGACCTCCTCAAGGCGAATGGAAAGGTTCTGTGCGTGACGGAAGAGGCGTCGGTTAGTTCAGCGTCCACTTCGGTCACTTCGATTCGATCCCGTTCCGAAACATACCTTAACCTCGACTTCCAACGACTTCTTGATGGTCTCGATCTTCACAATACGCTCCTGCTCCTCGTGCAGAATCTCGACGGTGTGCTTCAGCTCAACCTAGGATCGATAGAAATCAATACAATCAGTTCGGTTCGCACTAGTCCTAGCCCAGCCAGCTCATCAACCGCCCTCACTCACCTGAACCTTCTGGTAGCGCTCGTCGCTCAGACGCAGCTCGCGCGTCACCTCCTCGTAGTCGAGGGCGATCTGGGCGATCTCTTGCTCGATCTTGACCTTGCTGCTGGCCAGGCTGATGTTGATGTTGGTGATCTCATTGATGCGAGTCACCGACTCCTCGTACTGCTGCTCCACGGAGCGCTTGGCGCGCAGCGCATTCTCGAAGTTGACACGGTGCTCCTCCAGCTCGCCGGTCAGCGACTGCAGACGGCGCTGGGCGACGCCGTACTGGTCCAACGTGGCCTGCAGCTGACGCTGCACCTCGTCGTAGTGCGCCTGCAGCTCGGTCAGCTGCAGCGACTGCTTCTTCACCACCTTCTGCAGATCGATGTTGGTCTTGTTGGCCACATCCAGCGACATCTCCAGCTCGGTGATGTGGATCTGCAGCTTCTTCTTGATGCGCAGCACCTCGGTCTTGAGGCGCGTCTCAGCCTCGACGACGCGGGAGTTCAGCTGCTCGATCTCGATAGACGTCTGCTTGCTGCTCGATTTTTGGTGTGTGAATGAGAACAAAGGTGTGATATCAGTAACGGAATTCACCGATTGAATCCAGAAATCAGGCGAGAGCGATCGAAATAATAACGATTGTTGTTTATTAGTTTATTAGTGTTATCGGTGTCGTCGTATAAAGTTTGGTATTATTAGTATTAGTCCTGCCTAATGCAATTTCTAAATCGTCTTATACTATACGGCTTTCTGCTTTCTCTTCCGCCTCACGCCAAAATTACCTAACCATTTCTTCGTTGGCACCGCACCAAAAACGCAAACAATTTCAAGAACATACGGCATTTTTCTATCCGTACTTCCTCTGTCTCACACGTCTATGCAAAATACACTCTACGCGACCTTGTGTTTTGCTGCAGCGCCTCGTATCGATGGTTGAATCCGCTCAGCTGTTTCTTCACACTCTGCAGCGAGCCCTCCAGATTCTCGAGCATGCTGTCATCGTCCAGCTCCACGTTGACCACACGCTTCACGATGCGTCGGCCACCCGACGTGGTCGTTGTCGTGGTCGTCGACGTCGACGACGAATCGCCTCCGTAATGCGCAAGCGCATTGCGCAGCTCCAGCTTCTCAGCCGTGCGCGTTTCACGAATATTCTTGTCACTGTCCGCCAGCAGTGCGGCCGAAATCTCCCTAGCGGTTTTGCCGCGAATCGCCGACTTCAGAGTGCTGGACATTGTCACCTCGTCCGCCTCGCGCTGGAAGCGTCCCTTGATGCGCGTCGTCGTCGCCATGATCTGCTGGCAGCGTCGCTGCGTCTCGCGCTCGGCCTGTCGTCGGTGAATGCGCTCCTCGACGCTGGGCAGATGCAGCCGCTGGGCGGCACGGGTTCCGCGCACCTGGCCGATGACCGATTCGACGGTGGCGCGACGACCGCGGATTTTGTACGCTTCGTAGTCGACTTCGCGTTGGCGCGCCTTGTCGAGGATCTCTTTGCTGTGCGCGACGAGTTCGGAGCGCGAGTACGCGGGAATGTGTCGCTGTGAGGAGTAGGCGGGCAGACAGCGCTCGTTGGTGAGCGGAAGATGCGGATAGGAGGGGTGTTCACCGCGACGTTTGGCGTCTAAGTAGTCGATCATCGGCTGGTAGAAGTTGATCGTGTAGCCGTAGTTGTCGGCGAATATGGTGGGGGGCAGGCGTTCGTGCGATGTCGTCGTGCGCTTCTTCGTCGCGGCGCTGTAGGTACTAGCCATTGTTTGGGTGTGTTCGCTTCGCTGTGGTTGGCGCTGCTGTCGTAGTTTCTGCTGCTGCGCCACCACTCGAGTTATAATTAGATTCGTTGATTTAGGCACTAATTGTGCTGATGATGTCGTTTATAATAGTTTGTTTTTCTTTTCTCTCAAGGGTTTTCGAATTCTTTCGGTTGTTTGTCGGTCGTTGTTTGCTTTTGTTCGTCTGATTGTACTGCCAAATCGGTAAGCGGTTCAGGCAGAGCGAGCGCGTGCTTCGTGATTCGGATCGAATCGCACGATCGGATGTGCTAACAGATCGATTGATTCACTGCGCTTTTATTAGTTTGCATCCAAACGCCGAAGCCCCGAATCGATGATGATACATGCACATGTACATTGTTCGGCCTTGCGACTAAATTGTAAAAGCATGTCTAGAGAGCATTGTGTTTTCATTTCCCTGTAGCCAACGAGCCGCGTCACGACGGCGTGTGATTAACACGTTTCGAAATAGACACGTCGCAATGCATCGCACTATGCTAGTATTATATAGAATGTAGGAGCGCCACTCAACTTTACTAGTATCGATACGTGTTTAGATTGAAAGCCCACACTCACCGAATAGCTTCGACTTCCTCGTCCTTCTCGGAAAGACGACGCTCGGCGTCGTGGCGGAACTGGCCGTACTCCGAAGCCAAACGCTGCGAACGCTGCTCCTCGGCCTTGCGACCCTACAATTCGAAATTCAAAGAGTTAGAATCAAGCGTAGTAAGCGATCTGAGGTAGTCAGTCTCTGATACTTACAGCCTCAGCTTCCTTGTAGGCGGCGGTCAGCTCCTCGCGCTCGTTCTCCAGACGACGCAGCTCCAGCTCCAGCTCATGGTAACGACGCGTGATCTCGGTGTACGCGTTGCGAGCCTCGTGGTTCTCGTCTGTTCAGACATTACATTGAAACCATTAATCCATTTTGAAGCGCAAACCGAATCAGCTACACACAACGTTCGCTCCATTATCATGTGCGTTTTCAAAACAATCAAAAACATTACTATTAAAATGCTTCATTGGAACTTACTGGCCAGCTTCGCGTTCTCGCGCGCCAGCTGGTCGCGCTGTCCCTTCGTGCTGTCCAGCTCGTTGACGATGCGCACCAGCTCCACCTGCTTGTTCTTCAGGTCGCGCTGCGACACCTCGTACAGCGTAACGGTCTCCTCCAGACGGCTGCGCAGCTCGATGCTGGTGCGCTCCAGCACCTCCACGCGCTTGTTCAGCTCGCGCGCCTGTCCGTTGGCCTTCTCCAGATCGATGATCAGCACCTCCACCTCGCTGGTCAGTCGGCTCTTCAGCTTCTCCAGACTGTTGACCTTGACGATCAGAGTCTCGATGTGCTCCTCCTGCTCCTGAATGCGGATGGTGTACTTGCGACGCAGCTCCTCGATCTCCTCGCTGCGCGCCGCCGACTCCGCATCGAAACGCGCGTGCCACTGCTGCGCCTCGCCGTTCACCTTCACCAGCTGACGCTCCAGGTCCAGACGGGCCTCGGACTCCTCCTCCAGCTGCAGGCGCACCGAGTCCAGCTCCACCTCGACGGAGTGCAGCGACGACTCCAGCGACGAGCGGCGGCGCTCATCGTCCTCCAGACGGCGGCGCGCGTCCTCCAGCTGCGAGATGATCTGCTGCTTGGAGTACGACACCGACTCGACGGTCAGCTTCAGGTCCTGCACGGACTTGATCAGCTCGATGTTCTCGCTGTGCAGGCGCGACTTGTGCGACGTGATGTCGATGATCGTGCGGTTCAGCTCCTCGATCTTGATGTGCAGCTCGCTGATCTGCACCTCCAGCTTCTCCACATGCTTGATGTTGAGGATCTTCTCCTTGCTGAAGCTCTCCACCTGCGAGACCAGCTCGTACACCTCCGACTGGTACTTGGACTTCTCCTTCTCGGCGCTGTGCGATTTCGGAGACGATGGGGGGAACGAACGAAAAACGGTTGAAAATTGTGATGAACATGCGCGTCATGGAACGGAGAATGCGGTCGCGGGTGGCGCAAGTCTTGCGCGATATTTCGCTCCACACGGACGGCGCACGCACGCACGCTCGCACGCACGCTCGTGCCACACCTTAACCATCGTTTATTTGCGTGTTAATAGGCGTCGGTGGCAGCGGCGTCGCACGGCGCCCGTGCCCGCCCGTATGGATATCAAATTTCCCCACAAATACGCACACACAAGCGCGCGCACATTTACAAACACACCGAAAAGTAAAGGTATGCTCGAGCAGATATCTTCGGCTGTGGGTGCAACAGAGATGACACTAGCCAGCACACACACGCATACACATGCACACATTCGGGAGGAAATTCACAAACACACGACGATCGTGCACCGTCGGCGTCGTCGTCGTCGGCATATTTGGCTCGGCGCACACGCTCTTTCACGTCGCCCATGACATGCTCGCACATACAAATTCACACACACATACACACACTTGTTGGGTAAGTGTAAGCATATGCATGTGTGCCTGTGTGTGTGTGTGTGTGCCAGTGTTTATATGATCAACACGCATACACTGACACGCACACTGACTCGCAAGTAGCGCAATGAACGGCGGTGGCGGTGCGGAGGCAATTTACTAAAAATGCTAAAAATACATTTTTCGAATATTTGCGAGACGCGCGCGCGGCGCGACGACGACATGGCGCAGGCAGGCAGGGTGTGTTGTGAGATGTGCAATATGTGTTGTTTAAGTTTGTGGAAAACTAATTTCCCAACCGGTGTGTGCGCGCCCGTGCGTGCGGAGATATGATTGGATCAAACGGAATTAGACTTGTGACAGATCGGCGCATATTTGCGTGCGAGCGCAATCGGTTTGAATAAATCATTGCATATCATTGCCGCTCGAACCGGGATTCATGGGCAACAGTGAACATATTCCTGCTAGTGGAGACCGCAACATTTCCATGCCAGACTTTTTAATCCGCTACGAATGTGCAGAGCTATCCGATTGACTTCTCCGATTCTACGACGCTTCTCTGCGTCGCTTACTTACCGCTGACGAGTCTTGTTCAGGATCTCAATCTGCTCCGAGAAATCGCTGATGATCTCCTGGTGCTTCTTCTTCAGGATGTGCGCCGACTCCTCCGACTCCAGATGCACATCGTCCAAGAGCTTGCGCAGCTTCAGCAGCTCAACGTCGCGGCTGCGGTTGATGTTGAACTGTGACTCGGCACCGCCCTCGGCCTCCTCCAGGCGCTCGGACATCTGGATGACCTGCACGCTGAGGTCGGCCTTCTCGCGCTCAATCTACATGGGAACACACGACACATGTAAGCCATTGAAAATAGTGCTGCGTGCGTTGATGTGAAATGTCGAAGGCTCAAAGCTACTATAGCCTGTGCGAATAATTGTATTGTGTATATGCGAGTATATAAATGAACATATACATATACATACGCATATGAACACAACACATGCATTGTAAACATTAGCATCCAAATTGTGCGTGCTACGATGGTAAATAGGCAACGGTCAAAAGGGTGTTTACATAGCCCTGAAATTCGCATGTATTTTTATCGCCGTTCGCATTGTGGCGGCGCACACAACAATACAATACATGTATTATACTTACGCGGTTGCGCAGCTCGCGCTCGTTCTCCAGATCATCCTGCAGCAGACGGCACTTGTCCTAGAGCAGCACAGAAACGACAGATATGTAATCGCATTATTAGCACAGTTCTACGGGGTATTTTCGAGGCAAAGTTGTGTTAGACGCAATTATATATACGCCATCCGTCCAACCACATTCCGCCACAGAACGGGCTTTTTCGTTAATGTCATCGTGTATGCATTCTTGTGCGTGTATTGAATATTCCGCACGGCACTTACGTGCGCAATTTGCTTCTCTATGTGTGTTTTCTGGTACTTTAGCACGCATGCTCGATGAGCTGGTGATGTATATATGTTTAGTATACCACAATGACGACGTTAAGACGACGTCTTCTCGAACACACTTTGCGTTAGCTACGCGTAGAAGCGCAAGATCTTTGCTGCCGCGGCTGGCTAGTGCGGCTAACTCTGCGCTCGTGCAGAGTTTAAATTTAGACACGAGATATTCACTAGAAAGATTGCGATTTCCACACTAACACACACACACACGGGACGAAACGGTCCGAGCTAACGTTCGCATTTGCTGTAGAGACACACGCACGCACACACGCACACATCACACAGAATTTACGTAACACTGTCCACCACCTCATCAGCACATCACTACACACATGCACACACTCCGAAGAAATATGTGTTTCTGTCAACTCGTAAATATGTCTCTTGTGAAAGTGTGTGTGAGTGTGTGTGAGTTTCACAATATTTTCCACATTCTTTCGCTGGGCGGTGTCGGAAAAAATTATGGCATGCTTACCTCCAGACGGGACAGACCGCTCAGGTCCTGGCTGTACTCGATGGTCACATCGGCGTTGCCACCGTTGGTGGAACGGTACGAGTACGACTTCGAGGAAGTTTTCGCTACGCTGGACGACATTTCGTTTTATCTGCGGGTTTTTTGGTTGGAGATCGATGAGATGAGGCACGGTTAGTGTTGAACTTGTGAATAATACGTAGAGTTCTCGTTTGCACTCAAAATTTTCTTCACTGTTTCCACAAATGTGTAAAATGTTCAAAACTCAATAGCAGGATGAAATCTTCCTCTCTCACACCCGCACATACAGACACAAACACCCACTCGCACACATTTGCCCAAACACACACACACACACACACACTCGCTGGATCGGCCGGAAAACCCACCAGGAATCGGGCGACACAAAAATATGCGAACACGGCGAATGTCACGCACACACAGACACGGTTTATATAAATTGGAACCGCTGGCTGGCTGAACCGGGGATCGGGACGCGTGTGTGTCGGTCGGCTCGGTTCGGAGAGACTGTTCGGGGCGCTGATGGTGATAACACACGTCGGCGATGCAAGGCTGATGATCTACTAAACGCGGCCGTCGAGCCCGACGAACGTGGAAACGCGCTGCTGCTGCCGTCGCCGCGCGGCTGCGGCGCGTAATCCGGGAATCGTGCGAACGCGTCGCGTGCGCGCGCGCCGATCGTGCAGACGATCGGCGCTTTTCCGCCGCACTCGCACGCATCGTTCTGACTCTTTCTGGCGTATTGGCCGTTGGCCGCACGGGACCCAGCGCAGCGAGCGCAACAGAGCGAACAGCAGATTTTCTCGACGGCGCTCGTCAGCGTTGAACTCGGGTGCGCGGGCGCGTGTCCGTCGCGAGCCGACAGCGCCTGGCTGTCGTGCGGCGGCTGCCGTGCGCTCGCTGACGAGATGTGCGCCGATTTGTGTGCATGTCAGCGCATTACAACACGCAACTGAGGTGCGAATGTGTGTGTGCGTGTGTGTATGCGTGGCGGCCTGCCTGCTGCTCCGCGCCGAGAAGCCCTTGCACAATGGCAAATGTTGTTGTTTTCGTGGCGACGCGGCGGCACGAGCAGCGTGGCTCCTCAATCAATCATCTGTTGTATTTAAAATGTCAGCTATATAAAGCGCGAAACAAAATGGGTGGATTGTGGGGTTTATTGACGAGGTCTTTTATCGCTGTTCATAGGTGTTGGAGTGCTACACAGCCAACTGCTCCCATGCACTCTCAAGTGCCATGCGGATCAAGTGGAAAGTAGCGATAGCGATGCACCGCCGATCTCGATGCTACCACGGCCATTAGCATCAATTCTCGCTCGTATTTTACACTACAACTCATCATTATCACCGCCTCAACACTTTTGTGCGATTACCCAACCGCGCAAGCGCGAGCGCGCGCACAGACACGCGTGCACAACACACAAATAACGCCGACGCAGCCAGACCCGTAGCTCCAAAGTGGGCAAAGTGGGCACACAAAAATGTATACAATGTGAATTGGTTACTTGAACGGTCGACGCAGATGAATCGAAACGATTTTTATATGACAAACCATAAAATCCTTACATCTCCGTTCGTGGATTTCCATACGAATGTTATCGAGAATTGCATTCGCATTCGGTAACGCAGTCTATTTCAGCTACAATACAATAACAAAAATTACTCATTTTTCTAGTTGATTTTTCAATCTGCATGTCAGTAGTAATAACAGGAATATGATTGGTTTTCGTGAAAACGTGCAAAAATTATTTACACTTCAATCGATTTTGTTGAAATGTTATAGTTTTCAACAGTTTCCAACAGATCAATTAACAGTTGTTATTCCTTCAACTCGGTATTAGTCTTGATATGTGAAAGTGAAAAAAAAAAAAAAAAATCATGT
>JANTBZ010000005.1:428631-444436 GCA_024741255.1 Exechia fusca
CCCGTCTGATTGGGGATAACTTTGAGAGACAATACACGAAACATTTTTCAATAAACGTATTCTAGAAAGTTCGTGAAATATTACTTCTATGAAAAATGTATCCACATTTTACTCGCTAAACTGTCAATGTTCACTACCGTTAGAACTACCCTACCTAGAAATCCCATGAACTTCGTTTTGAGACTTTTGGGTGTTTCTTTCTTGTTAATATAATTCATTATGCTCAATGTTCTATATTTAAACAGCGTTCTTTATTTGTTATTACGAACTGGAAACAATAATTGTATCGAATTCTTCGCCGTTATTTTTTATCAATCATCATCATTATCAAAGATGTGATAATGAGTTGATATGTCTTTACTCGAAAAGTACATGGGAAAAATACCGTGTTCTAAAAGTGTTTACCGGGGACTTTTTCGAGACCATGTTCTAAAATACCGATGTTATAGGCTTAGATCTATCATTGTATGAACATTTATCATGATTTCTTTTTATTCGTTCGACCTAACAACAACACCTAACACCTAACATATCAATTGAGATAAACTGAATTAAAAACTCCAGGTAAAAATACACGTAATTTCGTTGGTTTCCAATTTATTTCAAATAGATCATGAGATGATACTTTTGAATACTTTTGAATACTTTTGAAATTGGTGTACGATCGAATCATTGTTTATCATCTCGGCCTTTATCAGCTCCCCCTGGTTTGACGGGCTAGCAACGGACCTGGCGTCGGCTCACATATGTTGTTGAGCGACGAAGCTTTATTCATTCGGCTGAATTAGCTTGGCAAGCGCGAAGCTGCATTTCCACGTGAACGTTGTTCATTCGGCCGGGGTCGCGGAAATTCGTTGACTGCTGCGAAGTATTCCACTTTGTGGAAGATAAAGCTCATGACAAACGTGGGTTTAGTCAAGACGAACACCGGGGATTTATTTGGTCTTGAACTTATATATTTTCAATGTCAAGCTTCCGAAGGAGCACACCGGTCTACTACACAGTTACGTTTTGTACATTTGATTGAAACCCAAACCATCTCTAACGTATTTCATCTCGAGAGTGAGTGACTTTGTCTTTATTAACAGTTAATAAATTAGCCATAATTTTATTTACTTCATAAATACTGTTGATTCGCACAATTGGGTGACTGTGTGCTGTGCGCAATACTTTTGGTGGGTGTTGGTGGTCATACAGTTACAGTATTCATTTGGACACAAAATCAATATGGTCGATGGTGTTTAAATTTTGCTGTTTGTTTGGTTGAGTAGTGGGGTTGGGGTGGGACAAGATTGAATGGGGGGCGAACCAGTGTAATTTTTAGTAAATCCAAAAAAATTATAGGTACAATCGATCTGTGCAATCGAAAATCGAGTTCCGGGTGGTGTTGCGGTGTCGGTGAGTCTGTCTGTAGTCAGTTGTTTATCCGTGTCTTCTAGAGATTTGCGATAGAGAGATAGATAGAGCGAACTATGTAGTGGTGGTGTTTGTGTGATTTTTATGTTTATTTTTTTGTTGTTTGATTTTCTGTTGTTTGGTTTGTCAATACATAGTTGTTGGTGTGTGTTGCGCGTCAGCAAGTGCTGGTATGTGTGTGTGTGTGTACTGTTGTTCGGGGTTAGTGGATACAGTTGGGTGGCACGCGCCATGCGCTGTGCTCACGTCATCACAACACACCTTACAGGCTCTTCTCGATCTTGATCAGCTCCGCGATGCCATCGTACATCTCCTTCACCGCCTGGTACTCGGTCAGACCCAGACGACGCTTGTTGGAGATGTCGTAGATGCCGCCGACGGCCTCGGTGTGCTCGCCGGTGGTTCCGCGCACCTGCAGGTTGTACTTGCCGGCGATCTCCTCCAGCTTGGCCAGGTCCTTGGCCAGCTTCGGCACCTTGATGTGCACCGACGCACGGATGGTCGTGCCCAGGTTGGTCGGGCAGAAGGTCAGGAAACCGAAACGGTCGTGGTGCGAGAACGGCACACGCTTCTCGATCTCGTTGATGGCCTTCACCAGGCGGCCGTACACCTCACCCAGATCGCCACCCTTCTGCATCGAGATGATGCGCAGATGGTCCTCCTCGTTGCACCACACCAGGAAGGTCTTGGCGTCGTTGTGGTAGATGCCACGGCCCGACGGCCAGTAGCGGCACGCGTTGGCCGACTGCAGGAAACGGTCGCCCTCCTTGAACAGGAAGTGGTCGTCGATCAGCTGCTGCTGGACGGCCTTCTCCATGCCGGTCAGCGGGTAGAACTTGCCCTTCAGGTCGCCCTCCAGGCCGGACAGCGTCGACGAGACCTTCTGCTCCATCTCCTTGTACAGCGCCTCCGTCAGGCACGGGTTGAACGCGTAGCCGTCCATCGATCGGCCGCAACGCACGCGCGTCGACACGACGAACTCGCCGGCCGGGTCGATGTTCTTCAGCGTGGTGACGTCACCGAAGTCACGAGCCGGGTGCTTGTCGCCGGGCTGGAAGCCGGTGTGGTAGTCCTCGATCATCGGGTTGAAGATCTCGCCGAAGACGGAGTACGCCTCCGCGTCCGGAGCGTAGATGCCGAAGCCGGAGTCCAGGTTCTCCAGACCGGACTGGATGCAGTCCAGCAGGGTGGAACCGAACGAGGTCTTCTTGTTCTTCAGGTTGTCGAAGATGGCCTTGGTCAGGTGCTTCTTCAGCAGCGACTTGGAGTCGGAGGCGGCCAGCTTGGCGTATCCGGTCTCCAGCTTCTCGAGGGTGGCGGCGTCAACCATGGTGTCGGATTTGCTTCTGTGAGTGAGAAAATGGACAAAGTGGAAACGCGTTATTAGTCAAAAGTGCAACATTGGCAACAAATCAATTAAAAGTTGGTACAACACAAACACACGACAGTCTCCTCTCTAAAGTACGCATAAACACGCACAGACATAGCGTCGACATTGTCGCCGTCGCCACCCCTAAACGGATCAATAATACAATGAAATCCATTTCCTCCTATAATGGCACACAGTCACGCACACACACACACGCACGCACACATTCGCAATGCGACTGGTTGCGCGTTGCGCGCAGACACGACGACACGATTGCACGAATCGCCCTGTAACAACCCCCACCCCCATGCGAAAATTAGGTGCGGTACACATCCCGGCCGGAACGTGCGCGCGCTCGCCGTTTTCCCAGACACAGGGCTTGGCCCCCACACACAGCGAGAGCGCGCCTCGTTCTCGTCGGTCAATCCGCTCGATTTCAGTAGAGATGTGTGCAGCCACCGCTTACCTCGCCAAGAATACCATTGAATTGGATACACACCCTTCAATGCCCTCGCCGGCAGTCGCTCCGTTCGAGTCCACCGCCCCATTGGCGGAGGCCGTTCCGTTCGGTGCCCCACTTTCGGCCGTCGTATCCTTTGACACACATCCGCCCATGTTGGCGATTAAAATTCGGGTGGGTGGTTTTTTGGCGAGTTGATTAAAATATGCAAATTTCGGCCGCAAAGATGCCGAAATGCCGTATCACGTTGTTCGGAATTCGTCGTTGGAATTCGTTGCTTAAAATTGTGCGCGGCTCAGCGTCCGGACCGACACACACACACGCGCGCAGAAAACTGGGCGTTGACTAGATAAATGCGCACACACATACACAAGCACGCCAAATATGGTGGTTGTGCGTGTAGCGAGCTACCGTTCGTCCCGGGATTAGCTTTGCGCGACGCGGCGATATTTGATCACGTTTATCGGGGCAGAGCCACAATTGGTAGAAGATTTTATATAAAAAATATCAATATCGTTAAAAAATCGCGAGTGTTTCGGCGGCCGGACTCCGGATTTGGGTGGGGCTATCGGAGGGGGGTGTGCGGAACGCGCGGCGGTCTGGCGACGGCGGCGGCGGAACGACAAAACGGTTGGACGATTTTCGCTTCTGGTCTGGCGAACGAGCTACACTACACTAACAACGCGTTGGTCCCGGCGATGCCGTCCGACGCCGAAGCGGCGACGCAGCCGCCAGGGAGTGTACACAGCGCAGTGCACACTCACGCTCACGCACACATCAACGAGCCGTAAGGACACGCGCGCTCACGGCACGCGCTCCTGTCTCCTGTCGGTCTGTGTGCTCGTGCTACTGCACGCGTGCTCGAAGAGAGCGCACGAACTAACGAAGGGTGCGCGCGCTTCAACAGTACGACAGCACATCGCCACCCAATTCGGGTGGGATCGGAGCGGTTTTCAGTTCCCTGGTACGCGATTTGCTTGCGTTCGTACAGGGTGGTCTATTTTTTTGATGGTGTGTTCTTATGTTATATTTCATCAGAACTTGGAAATACTGAAATAACGACCAACGCGAAGCCGTGCTCGAGAAAAATATGATTTTTCAATAGTTTGCATTCAATACATGAGCATGTCCTCCGTCTTGAAATAATTACATGTTTAAGTATCAAATCAATGGATAAATATGATAAATATTATTTTCCAATATTATTTTCATATAAGCAGGCTCGCGACTTGAACAAATTTCAAATCCTATCAATTCCCGCTGGTTGAAAATCACAAGTTGATATGTTTTTGGGAAATAGCAAACCTTTAGTGAAAGCAAGAGTATGGAGAGGCTAGAAATACTATGTACAACTTGATGAATAACATACTGTGCTGAAGAAGGAGTGGGTGAGTGCCTAGATAATATGATATTATAGTTATATTCCGGGTTCCAAATTGTTGGGGTCCTAATTGATCATTAGCCATACCCAGCGCGACCTTAAGACGGCCCTGTGCGAAATGTCCAAACTCTGGGCTCTCTGAGAGTGTACTTTAGCGCATACACACTAGCACTCACGCCCAGTCGATGCCGTGCGATGCCTGTGTGAGTGTGTATGTCTAGCTAATACCGGGTAGTCACGCGCACGTGTCCACATGTGTGCGTGTGTGAGTGAGCGACTCGTCGGCGTCTGTGTGCAGCAATCGCCGAAGCGCACGTGATGCGTGCGGGGCGAGTCCGCGCGCGATTGTCCAGCGTGTCGGCGACACCGACCCAATAGAGAGGGGTACAGTCGAACTCGCATACAGACAGCGCAAATTCACCCCATCCGAACGGGCGAAGCATTGTTTAGTTAGATTAAACAATGATGCGTGCGCGCACTTATCCGCCGCTGTCGCGCAATATTTGCGTAGTGAGTGTCGGGTTTTTGGTCGGCACACATTCGTAATTCGCAAACGCAATTCAAAATTAATATAATAACTGTACGTTATAGTTGCTGTGTGTCGTTTCTATTGTGTCAAAGTTCGGTGGGAATTCGAACACACGCCCTAAAGTCAACACACAGCCGCAGCCGTCGCACCGACTTCGCCTCGAGTCCGCGCCCGGAAAGCGTCGCTGTATTTTTAGATTTTCCACCGTAAATAATCGAGAACTATTGATGTAGTGAGTGAATCGTTTGTGCGCTCGGTCGTTCGGACGACGTCGCTGACGACCACGAGGTGTATTTTATAAAATCAAAACCAAACTCATTCATACCAATGTATTCGCCGTATACATTCGTAGACATGAATAATTCATCAAATCGTTCACATGACCACGGCTCGAATGCACCGCGCAATTGACGCAGCGCGTGCAGTCGAAGAAGCGCGCTCGTCGACGCGCTCGATTGCACCGACCGGCAGGCAGAGATCGGCGGACGCCCGGGCAATTGTTCGCGCAACCGCCGTCGTACATAAATCACAATGCACCGGACAGTTGAGCGCGGCGATCGAGTACATAGTGTCGTATGAACGTCGTATGTACTAGATGAGGCGGCGAACGTGTACCGAAGGTATTAGTGCATCAGTGCAAAAATCCACACCGACGACGTCGAATGCACTCGACAACAGAGCGCGAAACACGCAAGCGCATTTACATCGTATGGTAACTGCACTGCACTCACACATGCAACGGAGAGACTAGTGTATGTAGGTAGTTGGATAGTCGTCTGGCGAATATATCCAATTCGTGTGGGTACCGCACGTTGCATATTGTTGCCAACAAGCACATCCGGAGTGCACATCCAAGTGCAGAATTTTGCTTTGTAGTCTGTGCGCGCGAATATCGTGCAACCGGTTGCGTCTGTCGAGACATCGCACACGTAGAAGGCTACGATACATATCACGACCACTCAGAGAAATAATTGATGCTAGAGAAAATTGCTTCGACTCTGGCTGCCAACGATCACTACACTAACTAACTACTCTATCTCTATACTACAGTGTGCAAATACTACTCTGATGCTCGCAAGTTCGACACTTTGAAAAGTATAGTGAAAAAAACCATTTAGGACAGTATATTTGTTGAGACATGATGAAAGGACAGACAAATATTGAAAGATGGGTCTATAGGAGCCAACGCAAATTAGTTCAAAGTTTCAATTATTAATATTGTCATTTTTCATATCATCATATGTCATATTATAATTTTGTTTAATCTGAAGATTGTCAAATCGATAACTTTTCAACGGCATTATCTAGTTACCCATACATTGTGTCATATTAAAAGTAATAACATTTGCAGAAGCTCTTTTAAATTGAAACATTTTTTTATAGGTAATTAATATGAACACGATTGCATTAGGTCAGTAACACAACACACAGCTTGCCAACAGCACACGCTATATTTGCGAGATGTGCATCGCACCGCAACACTTCGCATTGCCAATTTGCACATTTAATGCGCTCTTGATGGCTTGTGTATACCTCTTTTATGTATAGAACATAACGAGTACAGATATATAATGCAAGGGCCGACCAAACGTACACTCAGGATATAACGTGTTTTTCGCTCATATAATCCCATCAGTTTCGTACCATGCATATTGCATATGCAAAAACGAAGGGAGCGATCGCTCGGCGTGGTACTCGAGTGCACATGCGTATTCGTACTTGTTTTTTTTTTATCTGCACGAACAACCGCGCACTGCTCACATTGTAGTAGTTCGAGCTGAACATTCCAGACCCTCTTCTCTCTCGGTGATTGCGTGTGCCAGTGTATTTGTGTTATGTATGCGAGTGTGCGCGGGCTCGATCAGCTCGGCGGCAACTTTCAGCCTGGGTCTATGTCGTCGAAGCCGGCTCAACGAGTGCAAAAATAAATTGGATGTCGCAACGCACACAAACGCACGAGCACTAGCTATACGGCCTACACACAAACGAATGAGCGTGCTATACCGATTCAGTCTATTTGCCCAATTGAATGGGATGTACGCGCGAGGTTGAATTGTTCTTGAATGCGTCGACTAAACTGCACAGTACAACTCATTGTAGTCATCGCATCGTCTAGTCGTCGCTATCATCTCTCTCTGGCTAATGCGTCAGCCTAGCATGGTGAGCGCATCGGCCAATTAAGCTAGACTATTATATTGTGTCGGCTGCTGTCGTCAATAATAAAACTTCGACGACATCGCATCGTGTTGCAAACACAATAGACAATAGCTAGCAAATTCCTCGACGATCGAATTGCCTGCAAACCTGGCGTCGTTACGTAATGCGATGCATTGTTCATGCTAGGACATTCAATGTCGATCGAAAATTATTATGCAACGAGGACGAATCGAGTTCAAGGCATTTGCGTTATATTATTTACAACGACGACGTGTCGGATAAGGACTGACGCATGCGCAAAAATCACCCACGCACACACACACAGACACACAGGTTATCACTCATCTGCAGTGCGCGAATCCTGACCTTGCACACACACCTACACACGCACGCACACGCACACAAAATCGCACATAACACCGATGCACAATGCGCAAAAACCAGATACTCGAGTTGGGAGGTGGTGGGTGATTATGCAACTCCAGGATGGATGTGTTATGCAACTTTGCGCCATTCGCTGAGCGCGAATGTGGCGGACGAACATGTACCACATAGATTCGAAATTATTTACAGAATGGAATTCGACAAACAACGAGTAGGTGCAATGCGTACATCGTCAGGAATGTCCGGCGTCGAACGACATCGCAGCCGAGTCTGCTGCTGACGGTGGTCGCAATGGTCAAACTCGTTGCCATCAGTCCCAGGCGGTTACATAACACTCGCGGAAACATGATTCTCGTGCGATATGCGAATTTGCCACGTAATTAACTGCAACGACGGTGACGAGAGTTTGTAAGTGTGTTGGTGTGTTTGTGTGTGCACCCACGCAGTACCGAAACCCTACAAACACGCCTCGTAGAGTGCAAGGGAATTGTGTCGGAAGAAAAGAACGTACACCAATTTGGTGCAAGAGTATAAACTCGAAGAATTGCAATCACAAAACCACACTGTGATCGAATCGAATGCTCAAATATCACGTAGCACAATCGCGTTGGGTCCACTCACTGATGATTCGTATTGTAAACTCCCAATCTCTCGGATATTACACACAATAAAATTCACCACAATTTCAGGCACACGGAATCGTAACAATCGTAAATGGCACTTGTATCGAATCGAAACCAATATCAAACTACGCTATCAATTGTATCTAGAACTCTCGGTATTGAGTAAATTGGATGGTTATTCGGTTCAAATGTAGGAGGAGGAAGAGAGGAGGAGGCTCACCTTCTAGACTTGAAAATTAGCAACTCGCTCGGACCAGCGAATGATTTCGAATGATTTGAAACCGAGTTTTCAACGCGACTGCTAGCCTCCGTCGGTTGAAAATCGTCGCCGCCGTCGTCGACGTCGACGCTCGTCGTGTTCGCTCGCTCGTTCGGTCGACCCGTCGTTGTATATACAAATCGGGTGTAATGGTATGTGTGTGGAGCGTACAATTGGCCGACGACGACGTCGCAACGCAATGCGATGTTTTCCCCTGCGCCGCCGCCGCCGTCAGTGTTCAAGATTGTGTGTGTGTGTGTGTGTGCCCACTGCGAGGCTCTAAGCGCGAGCCCTCTCGGCGCATCGGAATATTCCGCTTTGCTAGTGTGCGTGTGGAAATACACAACGCGCACGCAGTAATATGCTGCATCTGGCAGCAAATAGCATATGGACGAAGACGAAGGTATACAGAGCATAGCCACACACACACACACAGTCGGACGTCTCCTATGTATTTGTCTGTGCAGAACGCGATGCCCCGCGATGCCCAGATGGTGAGTGTGTGTGTGTGTGTGTGTTTTCTATGTTGTCTATGTGTCGTCTGTGTCGTCGTGTCGCCGTGACAATGAGATGCGCATTTCACGTACTTTTACTTCGTCGGTGGTGTGCCCGTGTGGTGTCGTCGCGTGGAGGTCATCGCGATCGCACACAATTTTGGGTGACAATATGTCAGAGATTTTCTAGTCAATTGACCGCGACAAGCGCAAAGAGCGAAAAACACTTGACTTTTCAAACAGATCGAATCGCACCGATAATAATAGTAATTGCCGTTTTGTATCTGGGATAGATCGTAAAAGCGGGGTCCGTATCTCGACGACGACGACGGCGGCGGAGAATCGAACGGCAACGACGAACACCGCGATCACTGGACTTGCGCAGCAAACTGCAACATTTCCAAGCCACGGCCAATGTACACATTACAATTATCTCGTCTTGGTTGCGCTCTGGCAGCTGGTGCACTTGCATGCACACACACACGCACATATCGGTGTGGCTATTTCAGAATGCGCGCAAATGCATCATCATCACAAACACTACGTATACACAAGCGCAGCATCGTCTTTCAAGTGCGCTTTTGCTCATGCCCCGTTTATTGCAATATAGCTTTCTTGTCGTCTGGCAATTGAATAGCTCGTAATATTCGACTCACAATATACTATTGGGTTGGTCTAGAAATGTGTCCACATTTTCCGCAAACCGTTGAATTTTCCTGAGTTTGATGATATTTGTATCGGAATGTTCCGAGGCTTGTCCTTTCACCCAACACATGAATGACTGGTCTGGCGGAAAAATGCTGTGAGTCTCGGAAAACGTCTATTCAAATACGAAGATACAAATACCATAACTATAATTAATTATTATATTTATTCATACACAACTTGAATGAAACTATTGATGAAACTATTTTTGAATTTTCAACATAGTTTCATTGAAGAACGATACACCGAAAATAACGATCTGACAACTTTTCTAATGGCTGAATCCGGATAATACCGTGAATAACTACTTTATTTATTAATTGGTAGATTTTGAGTTTGCGCGGCAGACATTTTACTAAGAGCTTTCGCAATGCCAAGAACATATTTCAGAAATACAGCCACACTCTGGATATTGCATTAATCGTGTTCGCCAATTTATTAAGGGATACTCCCACGTTTTTTTATGATTCAATTTTGATTATTCAACTTCATTATGTTGTATTCTAAAACAAATCTTTGGCTAAGCGAGCCTAATGCCGATTGTTTATGTATTTGTAACTTAAGCATTCTTTCATTCCCATCCATTTGAAAATACGCACATTGGTCTAGTTCACACAGTTGAAAAGTTATGGTATTGTAATGAACATGATAAGAAAAAGATAACCTCAATGTCTTATATCAATTGTTCGTAGTTATGATTTAAATTGTTGTTCTTTTGAAATATATTTGATAATGGTGAACAGGAATATTTATTAGGTAGAACTTATTCTCAATTAATCGAGGCTATTGGTGGGAGATATACGTTACATATTGTCACGATGGTCCTGAAAACGCGTGACTTACTTTCAACTGTTCAAATGAATGTTAGGGCCCCAGGATTCTCGTTTTTATTCTGTGTGCATTATGCTTCTGCCACACGTGGTACACTATTTCGTGACATTTTTTCTTCAATTTGCTTTCACGAACCAAACATGATATTTCTAAGAGCCCTTGTTGTGCATCTATCAAAAATGTAAATAATTCATACACCGACTTTGAATTATTAATCATACATTGACTCTACAACGTATAGGCTCTCTAGAAAAATATGCACGATCATAGGTATCAACCTGATCAATGATCTTGATATTGATCGTTGATCAATGTTGATTAATTTTCAAACTCCCTAATGATACGAACATTTTCAACGTTTAGAATTATGATCGTGCCTTGTCTACGTGATGTGCCGTGCCGTGTGGTGAGCGGTTATATTTTCGTTAGGCTGTCAGCTGCCCGCTTTTCGCGGGCGCGATGCCAAACACAAAAAGATGATTTCCCGCACCGGCATCGCCAGCAGGCGACGCCGACACCAACACCACATAATGGTGATGTGATGATCACAGATCCGACGCGCAGCACAGCGAAAGTGTCGCATCACGTTAGAAGTTTGAGTGTATGGGGACACCAGCACACATATCGCTTGCGTCGGACACTTGTTCGCGGTTGAGTGTGTTTGATCGGTCGCTATAGTTTGTTATATTCTCGCGGTGTGCGAATAGTTTTATTATGTAAATGAAGCGTCGTTTGCCGTTTGCCGGTATGTATCGTAAACAACGCCAGTAGCTAGTAGTAGACTGACGGACATCATCAGAGATTCACTGCCGGTAGCATAGCGGGACATTACGTAATATCGCCATTTGGTACAGTCGTTATTTTCGCTAAATGTTTAGTGTTTCATAATGTTTAGTGTTGGCCACATATGACAATGTTTGTGACATTGCAGAGAATTGCTAGAATTTCGTTAGTGATCCGTTCTTTTGTAGGCAGCTCGACGTTTTTTTTTCTTTGGTAAGCGCGCCTTGACATGTAAACCCGCAGCACGCAAGCTTGCACATAATTTATGGCCCATCGTGTCCCTAAAATAACCGCTATGCGATGGTCCCCGTATACGCTAGAAAGACGATCTTTGGCAGTGACAATTGCGCGTGTGCATTAGTCGTTAAAATGCATGCGCGCTGCCCGTCATGCGCGAATATGCGCGCATATCTCCTGCTGTGACAAATCTCGCGTTCGCGCAAATCTGGAGAAGATAGTTGAGCGCTCGGCGCGCTGCAATTCGTGCATGACGGCCAAGTCAAAGGGCCTTGGCATGAGTCATTTGCTGTGCATGATGATTTGCGTTCTGCTGCAAATTACTGCAAGCATTTCAAATGGGCGAGATTCGGCTGCAGTAAGACCATCGAGAATATATATATAATACCACTCGTCGTTACTTTACGCGCGAAATTCGCCGTCAGCGCGTTCCTGGTGCGATTTCTAGCATCTATAAATACGGCTAAGCTTAGCTTGGTCGACGCCAATTCGGTTCTTACGACGACGTCTGCTTTCTTGTTGTTGCGCCGACATATGTATGCGTATAATTACGTTTATATTTTTATCGTTAAGAGCGTGTCGCCGGTCACTATGCGAATGTGCCTCAGCAATCGCGACCATTGCAAATTATCTCTCCCCCTTCTAATTTCCAACATGCGAGACACGGTGCAATAACTATGCTGGCAATTTTTCATAATACGACTTGAAAAAGGCTCTCAAAAAACGCTCATTACCCTTATCCGCATATCGGTCACATAAGCTGTCGGCCGATCCCAATGTGTTGTCGTTGTCACATGAGCAACAGATTTTCCGCGTTTCTAGAACTGTCGATTGTCTTGGCTAGTCGGAGACGAGTGATCGGTATGTGGTAGCGCGTTCTGTTTGTCCACGCACACTCGACACGAAAACAACAACTGCTGACCGATCACGACATTCGTGCACACACACACACACAAACATAAATGTGCGCGAACATACACTACGAGAAAATATGCTGAACGCTGAACGCACGACGAACGCACGACCAAACACATTTCAAATGGTTGGTGGTGGTTTTGCGATGTTTTTCACGGTCTATTCGAATGTCGCGTGCTTTCGGTGAAAAACCTACACACGTTTTCCGTGTGTTGTGCGAGAGTGCGTGCGTACTCGTGCGTGTGTGTATTTTGGCAGATGCGAACATGCGTTCGGCGTTCAGTGTTAAGGTCATTCGGGCATCCAAACATTGGGCACATTCGAAGGCGAATTTCAAATCATGCTTGGTGTGCACGTTTCACGTTTTGTACGAAAAGTGTGTAGAGTGTGAGTAGCGCAAATTGCGTATAATTAAATAAGAAAACCTGCATAATCAGCAGCAACACTAATCTGTTCGTTGACACACATATTGGCCCGTCGCGTGCTAAGCGAGCCAAACACGACGCGGCGACCGCACTGGCCAGTCGAACTGGCGTCACATGAATCGTCATTGATTTTAGGTATTCGGGACGCACGCACTTCACAAAACACAGCACGAATAATTTACTTACTGTCTGTACTGATCCACGGCGAGTCCAAGGTACCACAGGCCAAACATGATAGTGGAAGTTTAGAGTGAGTCTTGTAGGTGAATTGATAAACTAAAAGTTTTTATGGGCTTGTTCTTGTTGGGCAGAGTTGATGGAATGGTGGGTGTCGATGGGCGGTCTGTGTGTGAGTGCGATGTTGTTCGCGTATGAAGAGTCGGAAAACGTATGATATGACGAGCGCAGGAAAGTTGAGTTACGTAACGTGAAGCTTTGAAAAAGCACACGCACTCAACTTGCAAAGGACATTTCCAGTGGGTATGTGTTGATAGGGTTGTCGAGTTTATTTTTTTATTGTAGTTTATTCGATGTTATCCATTTCCTTTTTAATCCAATCGATGTATTCGGATACTTTGGTGAAGACAGACGGTTTATTTTGTTCAATCCAAGAGAAGACTCCGAACACGGAATGAACGCCTGAGAAAGAAATGGGATATTGGGTATTAGTTTTAATTGTTTGAAAAATAAAAATACAATACTAATCGGATTAATTCATTGAGCAATTTGGATGATGGAAGATATGTCCGCTGAATATTCGATCCGAATTATAAAGTTTAAACCATGTACTGACATTTTCGTTTTTCTCGTGTTATACGTATAGCTATAATAATTTAACACGAAACGCCCTAGCCCCATTTTTCATACAAAAAAACGGGTTTTCGTGTTTGGTTGTGAGACCATAACTTTGCACTTGAAGGACTTAGAACAACATGCGTATACTCAAATGAAAGATAATGGAATTGTGCACAACGAACGGAGAGGTCTTAAAGTGTGCTTAACCACAGATGAGACTTTTTCAAAACATTTAGGACAAGTTGTCCCTGTAAAAAATCGAGCGTTCCTCCCGAAAAATCTCATAATAAGCTACTCGGAATTCGCATTGCCTTCATTCGAACCAGACCATATTATTCTCACCATTATTCTCGCACACCAACGGCCCACCCGAAAATCCGCCGCACAACTTCTCCACCCAATCGGCACACAACATCCCCTCCGTAAAATTGCCGCCATGCATCTCTTCCGCCCCGCACCGCTCGTCTTCAACCAACCGCACCTTGGCCGCCAGCATCTCCGCGTCCAACCGCCGTCCACCACATCGGCCCCAGCCGGCAATCGTGCACCTCGCCTCCGCCACACCGAACGGCTCAACCGCTGCATCCGGCATGCATACCGGCTGCACGTGCTCGTCAAACTCGATGGGCTCCGACAGCCGCATAAGCGCAATGTCGTGCTGATGTGCGCTCAGGCTGCTGTTCCGGAACTGCGGATGCTTGTGGATGCTGAGCACCGCGTGCAGTCGCTGCGCCGGTTCGGCGCGCGTCTGGCTGTGCCCGCCGACGCGCACGATCAAGTTGTCGGGCGCCCACAGGGCCAGGCAATGGCCAGCCGTCAGGATGTGCCGAGCATCGACGATCGCACCACCACAGTTGTGCGTATGTCTGCCGCGGCGATCGAGCACGCGGACGGACACTTGCCACGGGTGGTGGCCGTGCTGGGCGAGGTGGAGCGCGGCTGGGGGCGATGGTGGTACCGCCAAGTGCATTGGACCATCGAGAGACGAGGTTGTGTCGTCGACGGTGTTCTCGGCCATCACCTGGAGGCTGCCGCATCGAGGCGGGATTTGGTGGAGACTCGGGTCAACTGGCGATGTTGCTTCGGGTGAGACAACGGCTGATTTTATGGTTTGTGGTCCGGTGCACTTGACAGCGGCCACCCAGTTATCCTGGCACGAGTGGTCGCCGTACGGATTGTGCACGCACTGGTCCAGCGTGGCTGGGAGCTTGTCGCATTGGATACCATCCAGCCAGATGAGAGTGTTGTGCACGATTTCGCTGTATACGATTGCCTGGAATAGATGTGATAGGCGGGAAAGGGTTTTATCGGTTGAGAGGTTTTTACTATCGACATCGACGCTATATTTTGTGTCGTATCTGTGATCAGAGATACCGATTTCTGTAACTGATTCCTTATTGTATCAGGAATCAGTTACAAAAATCGGTATCGGAAACCCCTTTTTTCAGTACTACATGGGCTGAAAAGTATCGGGAGAAACAGGGAAGAAACAAAAATGTTCTGCTGATCATAGTCATCTTTCAGCCAGTCGAACAAAATCTTATACTCGTACTGTCGTTAGTTTAGAAGATATAGCCTTAATTGTATCTCGAGGTTTGACATATTCTAACATATGGTGAAGCAGGTATTTAGAGCCTTAGAAATCAATGATTTCATTTCAAAACATGTCTTGAGAAATTGTTATCTGGGGTCTGCCCCAGCAGAAATAAAATTTGGAAATGTTGAAAACTATTCAGTACCTTCCATTTGGGCGCCGAAGAGGATGCGCGCAGTGGACGCCTAAATTATGCAGTTCCTGACGAAAACATCAATAGGTCCACCAAATAATTTCGGAATTCGGAATGGATGGAACTTGGAGATTGCTGATACCCTGAGGTTATCTAAAAAATATATATACATATCGTGCATACGTTTTTGGGCAAGAGCTCTTTGCGGAGAGGGTGCCGCAAAATCTCACAATCGACGAAATCGACCAAAAAGCCATAATCAATGAATTGGGCTATGAATTATGGTCTCATCTATTTTTATATGCGTATTTGGCC